>JAYJLV010067978.1:0-16178 GCA_036873485.1 Torymus texanus
CTAGGCTTATCGTGTTTTCCGAAAAGGGCTCGCGTTACTCTCTTTGCCCTCTCATATAAATCACTCCCTACATATATATATATATACTCATTAGCGCAGCTATGGAGAGAGTATTCACACACACACACATATATATAGTGATTGAGAGACGCGCGGGAGAGAGAAGTCAACGACACGCGATAAACTCGCGATCGTGGTGCTCTCGTTGTACATATAAAAGTGACTTGTCATATATAATGTGAACCTCGTCTTCTTCGCGGTATGTACATATATGCGCTACCGCGAAGTATTTATACGAAGAGTCAGAGAGATAGAGAGAGAGAGAGAGGAGAGAGAGAATGAAGTATGCAAATTAATATATGAGACGAGAGTGCGAAGTTTGCTTTCGTTATAGGGTATGCGAATTAATTAACGATGTGCTTGCGGATACGTTATAGTAGAAAGCTAGAAATAAGCGTATATAATTTTAAAAACAAAAATATAATACTTTACTTTAACAACAACCCTTTTGTTTCTCATTTACAGTACTCCTCGGTGAACACAGGATTTACTTTGGCTCGGTACAATCAGCTGGTCAAGAAGAAGCTCAATCATCGGACGGTTGGTTTAGAACGGCAACGATAGCTGTACCGATATGTGGTTTTGTCGTACTACTCATATTAGCAAGTCTTGCTATTCGACTTTTGCAACCATTACCGTCTCAAGGTGATAAACTTAATGGGCTAAGGATGCCTGAAAGTGCACCGCCACTACTTGGACCGCCCAGCAAGCTACCACTTGTTTGAAAAGTGCAAAGACACGTTATGTGTGCGCCACAAGTGGGAAGAAGAAGTGTCGTGCGTGTAGGGCCAAAGACTTATATACCTTTCCTTTCTTTTTTTTTTTTTTTTTTGATTCGTTGTCGTTGTTATTGTTAAGGTATGTGGTAGCGTTGATGATTGACAGAAGTTTTTGAACAAAATTACTGGTTGATGTGTATACGAGATGAACGAAGAAGAGAAGAGAAGGTTGTTGAACGATTTGTTATATATATTTCGCTTGGTACGATGATATCAACGACTTTATCGGTCTCTTCGTGATAAATATATTCACACGTGTATATGTAACACAGCCACTTGCGAATCTCGTCTTTGTAAACACTCAGTTTTTTATATATATATACTTGTGGTCGAACGAGACGCGGCTATCTGTACGTTTTTTGTAAGTTTTTTTTTCGCGAGAATAAACAAAATAAAAACAACGACAATGATTCGATGTTACGTATATATATATATATATAAGAACAGCTGCGAAAAAGAAAAAAGAAAGAAGGAAAGAAGCAAACACTTTTGGAAAAGCTCTTCAGTTTCTAGTCAGTTAGCACAGAGCGGTCTTCTAAAGAGCTGTCGAGCGACGAGATTTCAGTTTTTTTTTTCGTTCTTATACATATATAATATAATATAATATAACGATACCGAGACGTTTTGTATCGTCACTTTACGGTCATGTGAAAAATTCGTGTACATATATATACCACACACGTATATATATATAAGTATATATACCGCGTATATAGCGTGAGTCTCATAATATTTGCAGAGAACCCAGCAGTTGTATAAAAAAGTAAAGACGTGTTGTAGTGAACAGTACGCCGTGCGCGTGCGCCCCTGCCTTATATAACGTTTAGTATAAAAGAAGTTAAATAAGTAAATAAATAAAAACACTTTTGTAAACTTTCTATATATATGTAGTTGATATGTACGCGTATATCTTATGTGGCACACTATATATAACGAAGTTATAAGGACTAGTTCGGGTAAAAAACAATAAAAATAAAATAAAAAGATAATAGAGCAGTGGCATTTATGGATGTAGAGTTGAGGTTTCGCTATATACCAAGGTTTCAGTGCCGACTGTAGTTTTTTGTTTCTTTTTTGTTTCTTGCTCTATATCTTTCACTCATCCCTTCACCGTATAAAACGTCAAAATTTACGTAAGATTTTAACGTTGTAATCCGTATACCCTGGTAATATAACTCTATATAGAAGCGAGCCTCACTTGGTTCCATACGGCTGTGAATTTTTTTTTTTTTTTCAAGGAACACGATACATGTACATTACACTTGTCTATAATTATAAGTTTGCTATATATATATATATATATATATATATAAAATATATATATATAGAGCGCGATATGACGTTCATTATGGTTTTTTGACGAATAAGAAATGGTGAAAAAAAAGACGAAGACGTTACATTTGTAGATTTGTAAAGAACATTATACGGGATCGTTACATCACGAAGTCTCAATTATATATTGTGTATATGTGTGAGAGAGTGCGAATGATGTGTGTGCGTGTAGAAAACAAGCAAACCGTTGCTTTCTTACGTAAGGAAAAGCAAATTGTAAATATATGAAAGCAAAGAAGATGTTAACAAACAAAAAAATAATAAACTGACAGAGTTGAGCGTAATGAGATGCATGTAACATCGTTACGCGCGATTCTAATTAATTTCTTTTATCTTTCCGAGTGCGATTCAAGTCGATGATAAAGTCAACGAGTTATCGATACATCCCCCCCCTTCTTCTTTTTTAATTTACAACGTGATACTGAGGGTTTCTTAACTTTTCTTTCAGAAAAGAGAAACATTTTAATTGTTGTAATGATCTAAAAATGAGTTTAAAACTTATACGATGAATATTAATTGATAATCGACAGATTTTCTCGTCGACTTCACGGCAAAACTCGCGTTAATTTATTGACTGCCTTCGAGGAAGTGCAGTGCATTACCACCATTATTTATGTTACTTAGTAGTAAAACGTGCTAAAAATAAAAGTAAATATATATATAAATGAATATATATTATATGTAAATGTAGAACAAAATGCGCAAGTGCCTAGAGCACGAACACACAGAACATACACACACCCTTAATCGTATTCCATTAAATAAAATAAAAAAAAAACGTTATAATATTGTGATAATACGATATAATTACTATATATAGATTATATATATATAATTACTATATATAGATATATATATATATATATATATATATATGCATTAACCGACGATATGGATTATTGTAATATCGTTATTGCAGATTGTATAACATGACAATGTAAAATGGTCTTGCTCGAGCGAAGGATGATGAGCTCGAGAAGTCCGACTGAAGAAAAAAATATACGATTATAAAAAAAAAGGAAAAAAATACAAATACAAAAGATTTTTGCAAAATTCTGATATTCTTTTATTTATTATCTTGCCAACACAATCGTAGCGGATTTTTGTTTTTGTTTGTATATTTGTTTGTTCGCTCCTCGCTTGCTTAATTTCTCTGGTAGTTTTTACCACACTTCTTACACACAGCAGCACGCCAACCTCCGGAACATTTATATTAATCCGTACGTTTTTTTTTTTATTTCATTCTTTCCCGACGCAACGAGGAAACAGGGCCTCGCGTCATTACTCCGTAAAATGAGTCGTTCTGGTCGTACTACGCATTCAGTAAGTACAGCGTCAATCTCTCTGAAGCACCGCAATGGGAAAAATTGTTTTGGCATCACAGTTTTTCGATAAAATCGTAATCACTTTCATTCTCTTTCTCCCCCCTTCTTTTCGCTAGCCCTCCCGTATGTTTATATCCATAGATCGTCGCGGGTCGCGCTGCGTTTTTGCCGAATAGTCTTTTATATATTTTTTTTTTGTTTGCTGTATATTTGCACTTGTTCTTTTGTAACTTTAGCTTTGCGTTTCAAAAACTTCGCATTTTTTCTCGCGTATCAGAATATAAAAATACTGCTTCAAGTACTCGGCTCTTTACCTATGAAGTGCCGCGGCTACGGCCGAAGAGTCGGAGCGAAAATAGTATACACAACGCGCATAAAAATGCAATAGCATTAATTTCATTTTCAAAGTAAAATTTAAAGTTCAGGATTCATTCGCAAAGAAATTTCTTTTTCTTTTACTTCGCTCCCAACTCGTCTGCCGGCTGTGGGATTCGGTAAGTCTGCAAATAAGTTTTTTTTTTCGCCCACACTCTTTGTCGTGCACTCTTCGAGGGCTGGTCATACATGTACAATATAATATCATATAATCGCGAGCGTGAAATTGTCACACATATGTGCGCGCATGCCAGCACATTATCAGCAATCACAACAGGAATGCTACAATATTACATATTACAACGCTCGCGTTATATACTCGATCAGTCGTTCGTGAAACTTTTTACACAGGTATCGTAGAGACAACGCTTACTTAATTAAAAAAAAATATAATAATAAAGGAGAAGAAGAAAACTAAAGCCATGGGTCGTCCTCATTATCCTCGTCGAGTTTCGCGTATGCCTAGGAGAGTATCTCACTGAAGGACTTGACGTACGCCTCGTGCAATTTGTTGACGAATTCAGGATCCGTGCGCAGCAGATAATTAAATGCCTGTAATAGTTGATTCCTCGTGAGTGGTTCCACTGGTCTGTGCAACGGTTCCGCGGGACTCGTCGCCGCGAACATGCCAGGCGGTATCAACGCTGGCGCTGTACCAGACGACAATCCCGAACCTTTCGGTGTGAGTTGCGGTGTCATCAAGTCGTCACATATGTTGGACTAAAAAATTAAACATAATCGAGATTAGTACATTAGGTATTCCAAAACAAAAGATGATTTCAGTATTAACAAGTCGTTTTAAAGTTAATAAGTCGGATGCTACGATATTTTGGAATATTTATTGTAACTTAAACATCGTATTTTTATTTTAAAGTAATAAATAATACTTTAGTGGTAATTAAAACCTAATAATAATCATGGAAAACAACATTTTTAAGCCATCTACAATTTGTATCATAATTAACCGATGGAAAATAATCTTTAAAGGGTTAACTTACTATTAAATAAAAAATATTTATATACTGATGAATTTATTATAACAATTACAAATTACTAATAAAGCGTAGTTTCAAGATATTTTAGTTTAATGCATTTAATTTAATTATTTACAAAAACTATTGATATAACTTACCGTTGAACTGTGTTGTTGAAACAAAGTATCAAATGGAACTGGATTGTTGGGCATAGAGTGGCTTGGTTTGTGAAGTGATTCATATGCATCAACAAAATTGGATACATTTGCACTATTTTTTTGCTGATTGACTAAATTGCTTGAATTATTAGACCCTGGTGACTGTATCCTAAGGAAGCTTGAGGAACTATTTGTTTCTTCAGAATTCATTTCTGAAGCAGTCATAGCTGATGAATTCATTGTAGATGAATATTCTTGACCAGACATACGTTTTGATGTAGATGTATTTGTATTGGATTGTGGTGGCATTTTATTTCTGAGTTTTGTTATTATAGAATTTTCATTACTGAAAGTAAAATACAAATCATTTTATTTAAAAAATAACAATAAATCAAATTAAAAAAATCAATAAGGTATAATATTTATTAATTTGAAACTTGCTAAGAGTTTAATATTCCTACTTTTGATTATTCATGGGCATCATTCCAGATTGTGATTGAGATGAAGATTGTGGCTGAACTGGCGTTACAGATCTCTGTTGTTTTTCAATGTGCTCTACTGTATGAGCTGCTGGATGAGACATCAAACGAGCTAATAAAGGTTTGCTTTCGCTGACAGGCTGGGGTTGATCACCAGGTTTGAAATGACCAGTGTTAACTTTGGCTTTTGCGAAAAAGTCCATAACACTCTTAGATGTAACATCTGAAGTCATGGCCATTTGTGATATAGCTCCAGACAATTCTCCAATAGCATTGCTCATTGGAGACTTACTTTTCTCTGTACTACCAGAACTGGTACTTTTGTTAGAATTGAAATCTTCCTGAGCTTTACTCAACATGCTAAAGATGTCAACATTGTTAGTTTTTCTGGGTACAGTCTTCTTGTTCTTTGGTGTAACCTTATTTGAGGATTCTGAATCCTTGGCAAGTTTGTTCAATGTTGAAGAAATCCGAATGCAGTCTTCTTTTTCATAAAACCAAATACCGTAAATATTTCCCTTTGAGTTTTTGTACAATAAAAATGGTTCTTGCAATTGAAGATCAAGACCTGGAGTCACTGGCTCAACTTGATTGTTTGTGTTTAATCTAAAGAAAAAAAAAAGCAAGAAATGTTACAAACTACAAATTAAAAGAAACCACTTGTTTTAATTTTTAAGGTTAGATGTGACTGACTTTTCAAATTAACCAATTAATAAGTGCATACATTTCCTTCTTTTTTTTAAAATAAGCTTTGAGGTTGTTTATGTAACTATGAAGATTATGTACAATATAATACATTACATACAACCCTGTTTTTTCTAGATTTATAAAAATATTCAGCGCCAAAATTTAGAAACTCCTAAACATATGCGTCTAATACATTTTCAATAAACATTTCCAAGTAAAAAAAAAGAGAAATACACTCGAAAAACCAATTAGAAAACTTCCCCGGAATAAAATATAATTTCCAAATTCAAAGCCCAACCCTGCAATAAAAACATTTCCCAATATCTCTGTAATCCTCAATGAAAGCAAAAAAGAAGAAGAAGCCATCGGTTGCACCGTAATGCGTCGTACTTACCTATTCATAATGAGAATGCTATTGTAGGGCTCCCCGATGCGGGAGTAGACAAAAAGTGCGCCCTCGATGTCCGTCTTCTCCCATTCGTTGAGCTCGCCGTTAAACATGTAAAGGGCTACGTGGGTAGCCGTCTCGAGGATGTCCCTGACGTAAGGATCGACTCGCTTCAGCGCGGCCACGTTCATGCGCAGCTCCATGTCGGTCATGTTGCTCATGACGTTCCCGTTGTTATTTCTGCTACCGCTGTTACTGTTGCTGGTAATGTTATTATTACCAGAACCAGCCTCGCGTCTCAGTGGATTCACTGTTGGCGATGCACGTCGGGCGCCTCGGTGCGCCCTGCCGTCCCGTTGTGCCGCGATGGTGATGGTGTTGCTGACGCTGCTCCGTTAATACACACCCACACAGACAAACACACTATAGGCAGTTTACGTTTAGGTTAGGTACGATAGCGTCGTTGCCGTATAGATGCTGCCGCTCGTCCCTCCAAGGTTTAATCCTTCGGTCTTGCCGACTACGAAGCTCCTGACACTAAAGTTTTTCCACAAGGATAGCTAGGACGTTGTGGTCGGTTCTAGTGATCCTAATTGTCTGAACCTCAACGAGTAAAAACACGAGCAGCTGCTCTCACTACGGGTACGCCATAATGGTTCTGCGAGTCTTGAGTCTTGTATAGCGCTGTCTCACTCGTTACGGCGAGTTGCTTTGTTTCCCTTTCTCTCTCCCCCCTTCTCACTCTCTCGCTCTCTCTCATTCTCTCTCGCTCTACTCACTTGCTCACTTCGGAGACATGCGTCGATGCGAGCGCCACCGTTTGTACGATTATTTCTTGTAATTCGTCCGTTTTTCCAAGATTTTCGCGCTTTTTTCACGTTTTTGTTTACGGAGACTGACCAGGAAAGTTGCTGTAAAAAAAATTCGATGAATTAAAATGCTTTCAGGGAAAATATTTTGTCACCTTCTTTAGCATGTGAATGGTAAAAACAGGGCAATCATTGCTTGTTGCGCAAATCAAGATGAAATGAGAGCGCCCGCCAAATGGACGTCTCTCCTTCCTCCATTCTCCCTCCTATCGGCCCCTCTCCATTGCATGCCGAATGCCGTATGTCGTATGCCGTATGCTTCAATTACTCCTAGACTTTTCAGCGTAGAAGTCTACGAGTAGTTAAAGCATACAGCATACGATATACGGCATTCGGCATGCAATGGAGAGGGGCCGTATTCCTATATACGTGGAGAGAATTGATCGCAGCGCCGATTTTTCACAACTATATAAGTATGCGTTGCTGAGCAAGCTTGGCCGGTTTTGAAGTATCGCAATTTTACCAATAATCGGCATCATCAGCATTTTTAAAATTTTTTTTTCAATTTTATGGAGCACAAAAGTATTTCAACCAAATCTAAAAATATAAATGCGAAAACTAATCTTATATTTAATATTCGTTATTCTTATTTCTACTAATTAACTCCAATTGCTCCAAAACAGATTAATATTGCTCCGCTCCCATTTCATCCTCATCTATAAATACCCATATAATAACAGCCGGACCCACCGCTCAAGGCATAATAAATCTTTATCGCTTACGCAACACGGCAATTTATACCTATCGACAAAAAAGTCACCGCGACATATTAATTTCCTTTTTACCCTCCCACGGGTACATTATACATTACAGCTGTTTCGCACAGCTCGTGCCTCCCCTGCAACGCGCTGCAGCTGATCAGCTGATCATAATAGAGCGGAGTCGATCCCTAGTACATCTCGGCGCTGCCAACTTGACCGTCCTCATCCAAATACAAAACACAACTATAGCATTGTATTGTCCGGGCGATTTAACACAGGCACACATATATATATATACCTATATAGCCACATGCATATAACATGCCACGAAGTTTTTTCCTAAACACGCGGGGGCAGCCTGCACGAGTACCTATAGGTATACGCGTATGTATATACGGTAGGAAAGAGAGGGAGAGGAGAGTGGATCGGAGCAGCTCTTGCTACTTCTAAGTACTGGCTGCGCGAAAAATCCATCGGACGCGCAGCTAAAGTAGAGCTGCTCGTATATATATAGGTACATATCAAGAGCGAGTTCCGTCATCGCTCGCGTTGTTGTACGTTAGGTATATTATTGTGTGTTGCCGTGCACGCGAGCGCGCGCGCACGCACTTCATATTGTACACGTACATATATCGTTATATATACGCGGCTTTTAGATCGCGTAAAAAAAAAGAGAGGGAGAACGCGAGGTGGTGAGCACACGCAGCACGCAACGGAGCAATAGATAGTATATAGTATAGTATGCGAGAGCGGAGCGAATGTCAACAGCGCTAGGTAAATAGGTTCATTTAGTTCCAGGCGATAATCTTGCGAGCGCGCCAGCGCACGGGTTCTCATAAGCCAGTGCGCGAAGAGCAGCGAGAGCAGAGCGTGTGCAGTCCGTGTGTGTCCTATATAGCGTCGGCGGTGGAGGCGCAACGCTACGACGACGACGACGATCGCGGCTCGCTTTGCTGATTTTTACGGTTATCGAGTATAGTGCGCGCTGCGCGCGGGAGGGACAGCAGCAGCACACCATCACAACGTGCTGTGTGTGCTGCGCAAGCGAGAGAGAGAGAGAGAGAGAAAGAGAAGAGAGCGACTTTGACATTGACTGCTGCTGATGCTGCTGCTCCTTGTGTCCCTGTGTGTATCTGTGTGCGTGCCAGCGAAGCAGTGCTTTATACTTGTACACTCTCTACGTTGCGTCTCTTTTCGCTGCTGCACAAAGACGCATTGTTCTTCTTCGCAGTTCATTTTTTTTTTACGCTTGTGTGCGTAGTGATTGTCCTCCTCCGGGAGCGTGTGTTGGCGCTGCAGGATATGCTGCCCTGCGCGCTGATGAGGTCAGCTGTGCAGGCAACTAAGGGAGCTGTGCCTGTTATTGAATGGTGCCGAAGGATGCTGGTTCAGAGAAAACTCAGCACCCGTGAGTGATCTTAGCTGCTGTCCTTTGGTGAAGAGGTGTGCAAAGAACAGCTGTCAAGATGGGGTCCATAGCTCTCGAGGAGTATGAGCTGATGAAGGACTCAAAGTATCGGGGGTGAGTTGAGAGATGCTCTTGATGAAGATAGGTCTTTACCTACTAGGTGGGAAGTGAAAAAGGAAACTTTGCTGATTATGTATTTTGAGTATGCTTGTGTCTAATTGACTTGTTTGTTTACTCTGTGGGGAGCATTGGCCTTTTAATTTTCTAATTTTACAATACATTATGTGAGCTGTTATGCAAGTTACTTACACAGATTTTCTCAAAGATAAAAACAAAATGATGTCTTTCATTTTTGACAGGCTGTGGTTATTGTGTACAGTAGTGATGCAATATTATTTCAAATAATAATGTTTATTATTGGATATATTATATGTATCTTTTTAGAACATGGGAAAATCCATTGTGCACATAAACTGCAGTGAACAATTGAATATTTTATCAATGTCTAGCACTAATTAATAATGATTGTAGTTAAACCTTTTTAAGCAATCATTTCAGATTTAATTTAAATGACTCGTATAGTGTTTCTTATGAATAGTGTTTATTTCTAGTTCATTTAATCTTTAGCTTTTCATGAGGTATTTTATTAGGTTTCTAAGGCTTAACATTTCTAGCTATAAATATTTGTATACAAAATAGAAACAACATTTTTACTTTACTTTTTTTCCTACTGTGTTGATTCCAAAGTAGTATTTTAATTACTTTTCCATATTAATTCCAAGTACATATGCTTGGAGGTCAGAACATTAAAGATTATTTGCAGTGATACAATACAATACACAAAAGACAAAGTTTCCTTTTTATCAGGAATGCCATATATATACTGTATAGCTGAAACTTCTATCCACTTATGTATACAAATAGTTCAGAGTTTGTTTAATATCAAATATTATTTTACAGCTATGTGTCATCTGTAGACAAAGCCCTCAAGAACTTTGAGTATACCAGCGAATGGGCAGATTTAATATCTGCGCTGGGAAAACTCAATAAAGTTCTCTTGAGTAATATGAAATTTCCAGTAATCCCTAGGAGGATTAAGATTTCAAAAAGGCTTGCTCAATGCATGCATCCAGCTCTGCCAGCAGGAGTACATCTCAAAGCTCTGGAAACTTATGACATTATATTTAAATGCATGGGCACAAATAGATTAAGTCATGAGTTATTCATTTATAGTGCGGGTACGTTAATAATTTGACAAAAAAATTATAATTTACTTATTTATTTGACTTTTTTTTATTGAAAATGATTTTATTACGTTTAAAATAGATAAGAGAATTCTATTGTTTGAAATAATGTCAACCATTTCTTTTATTTATTAAGTCTTTACTTATTGTACTAGATAAAAAAATTGAAACAATGAACAATTACTATTTGTTTTTATTGGGTAATAGAAAATTGCATAATACATAAGTCTTATTTAATTTCATTTATCAACTACTGGAATGATATACTACCATTGTTCTGGATCTCTTTGATTTTATTATTTAGTTTTCTAATTTCACTTCAGTTGCATCAATAAAATTCATGAATTTTCAAAATTTTAATTGCAACAAATTTTATTCATACTTATTATATTCGTAAAGATAATACTTTTGCTGTACTTATTTAGTTTTCTTTTTTTTTTTTTTTTCAACTATAATTATTTTATAACACTAAAATTTATTTTTAATAACATTTTTATAATATTTAAAAAAATTTTAAAGGACTTTTTCCATTGCTGGGTAATGCTGCAATGAATGTTCGACAATTGCTTTTGACTGTTTATGAAACGCATTTTGTTCCTCTTGGTGAAAGACTAAGGCCAGGTCTGAGTGGTTTTCTCAGCGGTGTTCTACCTGGCTTGGATGATGGTTCTGAATATTTCGACAGGACTAACTCACTTCTAGAAAAAGTATGCGATGGAGTTGGTCCAGAACACTTTTATGCATGTCTGTGGGACTGTTTAGCATCTAATTCCGGAATTCGACTGCCAGCAATAACATTTGCTTTATCACACTTCAACAAGAAATTAACGATGGAAGATCAGCTGTACATAATGGGAACAAATGTGGACATTATGGTAAAGTATACATCATTAATTATATTACACAAAATGCTCTTTGTATAGTATTTCATCATTCAGTGTACACTGATAGTATTGTGAAGCAATTCTTAAAGTATGATCTTATCAGTTTTTTTTAATCTATACTTCATATACAATATAAATACTGACTGTAGTAACTATGCAGAAAGATAATTTGTTAAAATTTGAATAATAAGGTGAAGTTTCTTATATTTCTTATAACATTGTGGCTTTAAGGCAACTACTATTCAATAGGATTTTGTAGATAAGAGGTGATTCATAATTTTATCTGCAATGCAGGAAACACTTAATTTTTATCATACATGTCAATAGCATTCGCAAGCTACGATAACTATTTTTAGTATCTAGTATAAAAAAGAATGGACGTTATCTTTCCGACATTTTTCGGCAAAATTCAATTTTAATATTTATATTCACTTAATATGAATGGAATGCTGTTAAAAAGAGAACATTTTTGGAAGGACTTATTTTTAATTATTCCACATTTTAGACATATTTAAAGCTACTCTATTAATAGACTGTTACAACTTCCTCCTCAAGCTTCTTTTCACTGATTTTTTTTATTACGGATACAAAATCAGAAATCTTTTTTTTACCAATAATATTCGCGGAAGAGAAAAATATATTCCAATAATCGTAAATTTGAAAACCCCATTTTTCATTTTTTCTAAATACCACTCCACGCGATCAAATACGTAACTTAGCCGTTTCTTAAGAAAAAATTTAAAAAAAAGAAAATGAATAATCGCCATCTCGAGACCAAGCGAGCTACGCGCAATGCATATACTTTATCCTTATCGCTCATAACGAGCGCGTGACACAATCGAATCATGAAAACACAAAACTTCGATTTGAAACAGGTCTCGGCATTGTGCGCCGGCGTCCAGGACAGTTCCGTACTGGTCCAGAGGAGCGCCCTGGACTTACTGCTCGTTGGTTTTCCCGTGCACAATAGCCAGTTGCTACGGAAGGACATGATCGACATACTCACAGCCGCCCTCACGACGATCTTGCGACGTGACATGAGTTTGAATAGGCACGTCAAGCTTTGATAAAAAGAAAAAAACAGCTGAAGTCCGTTATTCCTTATACTGTTGTTCGTTTTTTTAGGAGGTTGTTCGCATGGCTTCTCGGTACGGAAGTGAATACGTCAATTCTGAAGAAAAAGGCGGATCCTGAGACAATCGAGAGTACGGCGAAATACTTCGACGTGTATTCCAAGGACATGCTTATAGAAGCGATCAAGTCAACGTTGAAAGCTGTGTGTATCGATGCACCACAGGACCTGAAGCCCTACAGAATTTTGATTTCACTTCTGGACAAGCCTGACATTGGGCCCGTTATTCTCGATGACATTCTTTACGAAGTTTATAGGTATAAAGCTTATAGTGTTATCTAATCTTTTATATCTTTCTATACACTTTTATAACAAGATAATAGCTTGCAAAAAAAGTAATAAAATGTTACCAATTAACAGAGAGAAATAAAGAAAAACGGCGTTTAAATTGCAGTTTAACTATACGTGAGCGTGATTGGAGGCTCGCTTTTAAATTCTCATTTAACTTCAGTCTACTTTATCACTATGACAGTTATTGATTTTACGATAGCTGGTCTCTGTATAACTGTATTAAACCTTGCAATTTTTATGAGACAAACGCTCGCGAGCGTATCATGTGAACATATACACTTTAGAAAATTGACATAACTTATTATCAAAAATTATAATAATTCCTAATAATAGATCGACCAATCAAAGTTTATTTATTCAAATTGAAATTCATTCTCGATTGACACAATCAAAAGTGAATTACAGCCATGTATGAATAACATTATATTAACTCGATTTCAATTTTTATCAAACCGCAATTAACACTAAAATTCTAAACGCATATTCGCCATTCCCTTTCAGGACATTTTACAACGCGTGCTTCGTATCGGTCAAGCACTCCAAGTCGAACGAGGTGATAAAATCCGTGAATCTCCTCTTCTCCACCCTGGAACCTCAGTACGTCTGGATTCACTGCGGCTACCTGTTTGAAAAAGCGTGCGAACGAGATTTCGGCCACAACAAACTGTCTGCGCGTCAACGACGCAGCGCAATGAGTAACAAGGACGAGCTCTTCATTAAACAGGTGGGCAGCGGTATGCCCGACCTCGGGGAGGTATGCGTGCTGACAGAGTTTCTCCTGGACACAGTATCGCTCGATGCCTTCATCGACACTCCATCCGAGCATTTACCGAGGTAATTTCGTTAATAGAATAACGATGACGTCAGGAGGTTTCTTCTCGTCGACTCACGATTGAGGCGTAATGGTCGTTAATAGGACGGTGCTAATGTTCATTTGCGTACTTGCCGGCAGTTTGAATATTCAATGTGTAGTTTGTTTTAATTACTAGGCTGGAACTGTATTGTAGGATGTCGTGACGTGAGATAAAAAGTTATTTTACAAAACGCTTTAGAATAGAGTTATTATATTTGGAGAGTAAATGATTAAATGAAAATGAACGTAATTTTTTGTTTGAACATCGTTTCTTATATTCTTGAAATTTAGCTTTAACTGCATAGTTAAATGTTCACGTTTTTTCTGTATGACTAACACTATTTTTAAACATTTTAGAAGCAAAGATTGGTATGCTAATTTATTCATGCTATCTTCATATATGCTGTATTACGTCGTACATAAATTTAACAACTTTTTCCAAAGAAGAGTAAAAAAGAATAATTACATTAAAATTCTACTATGATATACTTATTGGCATAATTAGAACTGTACACTAATTTTTAACCCTATTATTATATAAACTATGTCACGTGGAAGATAACATTTTTTTTAATTTCCATTTCCAGCCTCTTTCACAACGTCGTAGACAAATTATCCGGCCGCATCGACCACTTGTCACCTATTGAAATTACCAAAAGCCTGAAGCTATGTGGCAAAATTTTATCGAAAGTACAGCCCGCCGTGGCGGCAAATACTAATGTAGAAAAGTCGGAAGTTGATAACAAAGCCGACGGGACGGTTGTACCTATCGAAACTGGTCTTTCTGCGATTCCGCTAGAAAAGAGTCAGTCGGATAGCAAGTTAAACAAACCGATTAATATCGAATCGGGCAATAATTCTTTTTCGGACCGCAGTCCCAGGTAATACATATTTTCAGTTACTTTTATTTATATTAGTATATGTTAAGTGCAGAAAAAGTTTACAAAAACAATATTTTACAGTCCAAGGAGGCGAGCAAACTCAAGCGGCGCACCAAAGAAGAGCGATAAAAAGTCAAAGAAAGGGAAATCCAGCAAAAGTACGTCCAAGCTCACGGACGCTTATACCATCCAGAGTGATGGTAATAGCATTTCCGTAGTCGTAAGCGAGGACGCAAAATCCACCACGTCGATTGGTCGCAATAAGAGTATGGAGGATCTTAAATCCAGCGACTACTCCAGCCAAAGCCTCAATGTGACGACGGATGCACGCAGCAACGTCGACTCTGCTGCAAGCTCTTCTACTTCGTTGTATCGCGTGCCCTCGCCCGCTCAGCAGATTCAGCATTCGATGCTGGAGAAGTGCCTGCGTCTCTACGAGCAGTTTTACGTGAAACTCGTCGAGAGACGGGTGCTGGACCACGAAAGATCCGTGCCCGAATTGTTTGAAAATCTGAGGGTGTCGTCGTGTAAAGAAAGTTTCGATGAACGCACGAGACATCTTGAGAGATTGCTGAAATCCAAGTTGAATCTAGAGGACTCTGGGTTCTTCAATCAGGAACTGTCTCCACCAGAGGAAAAGCAGCTGGGTAAGCAGACACGCTCTCATTTTATATTTAATTCACCGCCGACACTTTCTTTTTTCATTGAATTTGAAAATCACGAATAAGTTTACCAAAGATATGGCTACAAACCATTTTTTTCTAAATATTCTTTAGACATACTGCACCTGTATGTCGAATCAGTGGACCAAACCGATTGGCAAGAAGTCCTAAAAGTCGCTTCGAGCCTCCTCGTCGAGTTGTCCACCTTCCCCACGTACTTTTTGCCAGGCAATGGTATGCAAGAGGAAGAAGAGCCACGAGGTAAGGTCATACTGCCTGAATGGCTTAAAGTGCTGATCGTCTGCGGTTGCTGGTTGGGTAAACAGCCGTCCCTTCAGCTCACGAGCATCGCCACGCTGCTTGACCTCATCGCCCTGTCAAAAGCGCACAGTGACTCCGCTAGTCAGACGCACGGCGAGGGCGTTACGACGGTTGTCATCGTACCATTGCTAAAGCCATGGCACCTGTCGTATTTAAAGAATTATACTAATGTTTTTCAGGTAATAATTTAATTAAATTTGTAAAAAAAAAGGTAATCTTAAATTTTACGACAATAATTATTATACAATATGCTAATACACTTCAGTAGATATTGATAAAATAGTACATTACGTAACTAGTGCACGTGTTGCGTTTACTATTTTTTATAACTGAGTATGTAAAACTCGAAACCACAATTCGGTATTTTTGAAAATA
>JAYJLV010067989.1:0-16177 GCA_036873485.1 Torymus texanus
CACACACACACACACACACACACACACACACACACACACACACACACACACACACACACACACACACACACAGTGCGGCCTACACTCGTTGCTATATACCGTATATATGCGCAAATGATGCACAAACAGAATAAAACTTGCGCGGCCTCGGGCAGCGCGTTGTGCTAAAAAGGTTCGTGTAATATATCGGATCCACGATATCGGATTCCCAACCCGCGTCGCTGTTTTCACGCGACGACAGTTGCAGCTATATGAGAGTGTGTGTGTGTGTGTGTGTGTGTGTGTGTGTGTGCGCGCGTGTGTGTGTGTGTGTGTGTGTGTGTGTGTATAAAGCGTTAACTGTACACGCAGATAAGAGAACGTTATATAGACGCGTGTGTGCGCGATGGGGAGTAAAAAAAAGAACAGATCGAGAAACGCGGATGAGTTAGATGTAATTACCGATGTAATTAAAAAGCGCTTAAAACGCGATTAGCGCTGCTCGCGCCTTCGCGCTACCACACGCACACACCATAAGCGAGTCGTTTCGATCTATACTAGCATACCTGCTTACACACATATATGTATATATATATATATAATATCGTATAGGTTATATTTTTATTTGAACAAATGGTTTTATAAAAGTTATACTTCCTGCATCAGCGCGACGCGGCGGCCGTTGAAAGTTTGGATTCGCGCGATCATAAAGTCATCATTTATCAATTTCGCAAAAGCGAGAGCAAGCGGAAAACGCGGCGCGAGTTACGAAACCAAGTTTTTTTTCTTTTTTTTTCAAGCGATTCCCGATCGTTTTGCAATAAAGAAGACATCCGCGTCGCTTGCAGTTGCCAAAGCAACTTTTTCCGTGTGTATGTGTGTATATAGAAACGTTCGGGCGCACTTACACTATATACGTATATAAAACAATATAAAATAATATAAAATATACTATAAAAACAATATAAAATATACTATAAAAACAATATAAAATATACTATAAAAACAAAAAGACGGAATTTGAAATGCATTTATCTCGGCGTGTATATAGTGTCGCGAGCTGCACTGAGCGAATACGCATACTTTTATCAAATTATAAAATTTAAAAGTCAACTTTTTACTCTCGTCGCGCGTTTGGGTAAATTTTTGTCCCACAATATGTGCAAACGCGAAAAATGTACCTTGCTGCGCAACTCGCAGTTTATATAGAATCAGTGTACTAAAATTTTTTGCGAAATACAATTGTAGCGCGCTTCTGAAAATGCATTTCGCGCATATAGAAAAGTTTTTTACCCTCTATACGCAGCTTCGTCTGACATTATGCACAGAACGCGCGTCATGAGTTTTCGGCCATCTGCGCGTCTGGAATTATAACTTTACGCCGTCGTACGCGACTTCCAGCGTGTAATATTCTTTTTTTTTCAACCGAGCGGTTCCTCGCAATTACACACACATACACATATGTACAATAGGTATTAGGCAACTATATATACGCGTATTCTTGAAAAGCACGATGAAAAACGCTTGCACCGACTGTTATCCCTGAATTTGCGTTTATTAAAGCTGATATAGGGCTATAATATATCGCGAGCCAATTAGTTTCCGCTTGTCAAAGACACAACGCGATGGAAAGTGCATAATGAGGGACTTTTTGTCTGTCCACGCGGCAGCTCGCCTCTGCTTGCATATATATATATATATATATATATATGCGCGTACGTATATTTGCTTAAAAGTTCTTCGTTCGAAAACGCGTTGATGTAGCTCGCAATGTTCGTTGTATACGTATATAAGCGACAGCTTGCTACGCGCATATATATATGCACGTTGACGCGCGCACAGACACGTCGTTTTGCATAATGTCTCGCGAGTGTTTGGCTTTATTTAGAGCCCCTGCGACGCGCGTAAGTAACAGCGTTCGACAAGGCAAACGATGTGTGCACGTGAGTTCGTGTGTCTCGTCTGCACATTCTTTTTCTTTTTCGTTAAACAAGCCGATGAATTATTGAGTTTATTCGTGAACGATTGTTATCGGTTTCGGTAGAGACAGCGTTGGTGATTAATAGTGAAGGGTATACGAAGAATTCTATATACAATTTAAGAAAACTGTTGATCTTTGGTCGTCCATACTCCCCGTGTTAAATTCCCAAGTGAAAAGTCACTTTACCCCCGAAAAAACGATTAAGAAAGGCCCACTTTGCCCATAGTAGATAAATATTATTATAGCCGTGTGCTTTAATTTTGTTTCAACCATCGAAGTGTGGCTTAACTGCAGAATTCCTTATGTACATGATGTTGAGCATTAATTTGTAAAATACTTGTAAATGGTTGATGACATATCAAAGTTATAAAAAATAGGTGCGTCAGATACAAAGGCTTTAATGTGAAATAATATTTATTTAAAGCGAGGAAGCAGGTTTCATATCGTCGCTAAAAGAGAGCCAACTCAGCGTCCGCTTGAAAAAAGGAGTCATCTCAGCGTCCGGTTGAGAAAGGAGTCAACTCGGCATCCGCTTCAAAAAGGAGTCATCTCATACGCTATTTTTTTTTTCTCGAAATTTAGGTTGGCAACACCATTAAATGGAGGTAGAACTAATGCATGGAAATATATACTCATATACAATCATAAGTAGTCAGATATAAAAAAGTGCAAGCAATATGAGCAAGCGACGTCTATAACCTATACCAAGACTGTCACTGAAAGAATTAGCCAATCAGCTGTATCGCTTGCCGAATCGGGCGTTTGCCCGTTTTAAGACCTCGTTTAAAAAGTGTTAGAGGCCAGCGCAAAATAGATTAGCAATTCGATCATTCATCAAAAGAAAAATTAAAGTTAATTATTATTGAGGTTTTGTATTTAGAAGCGTATATCGTAATTGTTCAACTACACAAATTTCTAGTTTATTATTTAAATTTTTATTTTTCAATATAAATATTGAAGTTAGTTTTCAATTATTGGATTCAAACGTTCAATTACTGTTAATGTACAATCTATAAATATAGTTTCAGTATTTTCTTACTAGATTATTCGAATAATCAGTGCGTGGAGCGCGCATGCAAATCTCTAGTCAGTTTAAATAACAGATTAATACGCGGTAACTTCCTCATGTAATTGTTATATCTGATTATTTATGGCTGTATATAAGTACATTGCCATACATTAGTGCTACATTAGTACTGATGAAATACGATTATACGAGAATCCAAATTCAATATCTTATTGTATATATACATATAATTTTGTTTACACCGGGAAGCTATCCAACCTAAATTTTGGAAAAGAAAATAGCGTATGAGATGGCTCCTTTTTGAACCGGATGCCGAATTGACTCCTTTTTGAAGCGGACGCTGAGATGGCTCCCTTTTAATCCAGAGCAACGATATATAATATACATAAGCTTCTGGAAATTTCATTAAAACTCTAATTTATTAGATATTTTTAATCCTGTGAACGGTATCAAAAGATAAATTTGAAAATTCCCGGTATCAATATTATAAAATCCGTGCACTTAGCGCTCTAAATTAACGATAACTTATTAAAAATTTATCTAACGTTTTATGATTTTTCGGTGTATACGCATGTATTTATACGCACCCAGTCTCAATCCAGCCACAGTAATTCTATCAGTTTTTATTGAAGACGCCGCGCATGCCGCGAACAAACACATCACATATTACGCATAACACATACTATATATATATATATATATATATATATATATATATATGCTCATACACACAATCGATAAATATGAAATAATCATTCTGTATTGAAGTAGCGTATGTGTATATACATGTTTTTCATCGTGACATCCGCGCAGCGACACCGGAATTCATCCATATTCACATTTAAATTGGAATAATTATACGGAAAAGTTGAACAGCAAAATTTAATCGCAAGGCGCTTTCCATCTGCCGCACAATGGAAACAAACGCATATATATGCATAGATGAGTGATCCCTACATATACACGCTCGGGAAAGCGTTCGCTTATAATGACCAGAGTAAAAAAAACGACGAGGAGCAATTAATTTTGACATATATATCGAATGGTAATTAAGGCCAGAAATGTCCTAATAAATATATATATATTAAGATAAAAAATTCCATTTCCACTGGGCGTATAATAAAAAAACTCCACGCCGTGTGGCAGCTCAACCACCGCGATCGTTATTATATATAAATATAAATTAAATCACGCACCGAGAGCGACCAATATATGAATTTCGTTTCATCAAATATTTTTCCAACACTTCTGCATGCTTGACCAAATCCATTTATACATTATCACAACCCTACCGAACTGTCACACATATATAATATTGGAAAGTTTTTGAAATCCAGTTTAACCATCTAACATACACATCTGTCCTATCTATACGCATGCGCGTATGACCTTCGCCACGACTAATTTACGCACGCGCGATCGAACGCCGCGAAAATATTTAAATCACAGCCTATTTATACGAAATTCAGCTGCCGTGCGCGAGCTCCGTAACACAGCACCTGCCGGAGATCCGCGCTGTACAAAAAGCGATGCTAAAGTACTCCAGTAGATCACGCGCGCCTCCTGGAATATATAATTAACGTGTTCGGCATCACCGGCGATCTATCCTTTACCCCGGATCTTCGCTTATCTCCCCCTTTTCTTATAGCGTATACCTTCCTCACGAATCGAAAGATTGGACAAGCTGTCGTGTAGGTATATATCCCAAGTCCAAGATTTTCTTGAACGAATTTCATCAGATACGGATGTGGTAGGGGTTACGAGAGAAAAAATGCTCCGTGTCCGTGCGCAGACGGCCAAATTTAAATTCTGAGCGAGCGTATAGCGCACTCTATACGACCAACATCAATCATCCACGCAAAGAAAAGTTTAGACACGCGCATGTGTGTGTGTGTGTGTGTGTGTGTGTGTATATACACATATATTTGTATATATGTGTATGTGTGTGAATATATATAATACGAAGGCTGTACGTACCTACAACGAGCGTCCGAAAAATTTCTCTCCGTCGCCCTTCTCGCGCCATTGGCAATCAACATCGCTGGAGTATTTTCCATCTCTTCCCCCCCCGCAAGATAAATGAAACGTAACGAGCCTCGCGTTACTCTCGCTCCGTCCCTCCACCCGCTCGTTTTCTTCTTCTTCTTCTTCTCCTTTTCCTCTTCTCTCTCTCTCTCTCTCTCTCTTGCCTTGGTCTTATTCTCTCTTTCAAGCGTGCCCGTCTCTTCGCGAGGGAGTAGTTCGACCGACCCACATAGTCCCGTCCAAAAGTTTTGCCAACGTCACGATACTTGTGTCTCTCGCTTCGATTTTGCGCGCGTGCGATTCCGAATGGAATTTGTTATTGTTCGCATTGTGAATGGCATTCGGTTCTGCGATGCTTTCGACTGTAAACAATGTTTAATTATGATGATTATATCGAAGATGGGGCTGCGGCATTGCTCAAGGTGTATATAGATATATAGAGCGATATGAAGCTCGCGCGGTTCTCTCTCTCTCTCTCTCTCGCCTTCGGCATCTGTTCGTGTGAACGCGTGCGCGATATAATGTGCGATGAATTTTAATGAAATATTGATTTTGCGGTCTTGGACGGTTATGGAAAAAATGTGGCTTTTGCGGTTTACTCCCTGAATATTTGAAATTCTGTCGAAACGGCCAATGTTGTATGCTTATATATATGTATAAGCGACCAATAGGTGCAGAGGGAATCGAATCGATATCTCTGCTGCACGCGCGCGCATACGACGCACAATCGTTGCAATATTATATTTGTGTGTGTGTGTGTGTGTGTGTGTGTGTGTGTGTGTGTGTGTGTGTGTGTGTGTATATATATAACGTTATCGTGTTGGCAATTAAATTTTATCTTTGTTAAAAACTGCACGGCAATTATCGTTTGTACGCGCGAGGCGTCCGATTGATTAAGATAAATTTCCAAATTGGCGTTTTTTTAAATATTAGCGCTCACGTGTTGTCGTCATCCAACTTTTTCCTCGTTCGTCGTGATAAAAAATATTGTTCCTCAAAGTACATTAATAGTTATCACGACGTAATCAAACGTAAGATAATATATATGTATCTCCAAAATTAGTTTATATTTGGCAGTAAACTATATACGTTTCATTCTAAATTTGAGAAGATTCATTAATTCTCATGCGAATTACCACAATTTATAGTAAAAATGATTTTCACTCTGAATTGTAGCAATTTTCATGAAAATATAAGCATGTTTCTCATTCCTATAATCAAATATAAGTATATATATATTTGTGTTTACTCCGATTCTTGGAATATTCTCAGGCGACTCCTAATTACTTGGAATTTTTCTACGTACATAACGATTATCGGAAAAACTCCAGGGAAACCCTTCAAAATGTTTCCTTCGTAAGGTGAAATCATAAATTTTCTGCAAAACATAGCCTCCTTGTACTACCTCACCTATACATCATCCATGGAAAGAAGAAAACGTAGTCTTACGTCAACTACATTCAAATACATCTATACGTATACTCCGATGCGCGAAGGATAATTTTAATTTGAAAACTGTCGCATCCGCAATCGACGCTCGTGTGCGCTATTTAGAGCCTATTGTTGTGTCATTAATAAGCGCGCCTCGTCCGATATTGGAATAATTCTCGCCCGAAATAGTCCCATTATTTCTATAGGGCGCCGGGTATAAACATACGGCCGAGGTCGATGGGATGTGTATACACGGCAAAGTACGAAATAACAGGCACACGTGCGCGTGGACGCGCGTGCCCCCGTGATCTAAGAGGTGAAAAGCTTCGGAGAGAGGCTCATTAGAAGGAGTCGAACGATATCCCATTATCCGTAAGTATTTCGGAAAATGCACGTTGTAGACTGACAGCTGTGATTTCGCGCACGCGGCGTTTTCATTTTGGTATGGATCGTTAGGAAAGCGTTATGTAAATTCTCTTTTTGACGATTTGTGCGCCAAAATAGCCTGAGATCGTCATTCATTATCGGTTATAGGTACAATGGATAGTTCAATTTTATAAAGTAGGCTTTCAAAGGTTTGAAATATTTGAATTAATACGTGTTTCTTTCATTGTCTCGACATTAGACAGTAGAAGTATGAAAAACATGCAAGAGTTTTGTACCAGTGTAATTAAGATTTACTACCATACAAGTTTTTGAAAATAGGAAGAATTTTCCATTTACCAAGGTAGATTATGAAAGTAAAAAGAAAATCTTGTATTTTATATATAGTTGGATAAACGCAAAGTATTTGAAAAGGAGCATTTTTTGTCATAAATTATCCTTAACAGATTTTCAAAAAATTTTATTAACGGTTTTTTTATCATCAAATGAAATCAACATTTCTGAGTAAAAAAACATTCCTCATCCTGAAAACTAGAACATACGTATACTGTAAACACTTGCTTACACGCTATACGGGAAAGCACCTTATGATAAGCTTCGCAGGCGGGTTCGAAAATTATACAATTTCAACCGAAACTCCACGTGCAATTTGGCCAGCTGCAGCCGAGGCAAAAAACCACACCGTCATTCCAATGCAATCAACTAATTACCGGCCAGCGGGAGCGTTAAATTATATTCAGCCGAAAATCCAACTAGCGTTCCTCGCTTTGTAAAAACCCACCCGGTGCGCTCTTCCTTAATTGACCCTGTCATATTCTCTTTCTCCCTCTCTCATAATCGCTTCCAGCACTCATCTCTCTCACTCTGCGCCGACGTAAAAGAGTAAGAGGGAGAGAGAGAGGAAGAGAGAGAGAGAGATCCGTCTGGGCGCACTTTAAAGAGAGGGAGAAGAGGGGGCCTGATATCCGTCCCTGGGCTCTCTCACTCCGTTCCTCTTCTATACATTATAGGGTCGAAGCCGGAGAGCCTGCGGCAGCGGCGGCGACGGAGGCGGACTACATCCTAAGCGCACAGGGAAAATGTGTGTGCGTATGTATATGGGCGTATATGTGTGAGAGCGCGTGTGACACGGTGGCAGGCAAGGCCAATACTCGCGAGAACCGTCGCCGGCACAAGGGAGCCAGAAAGCCAGACGAGGACGGCGAAAAGCGCCGGGGCCATATATGCGCGAGAGTAAGAGAGAGAGAGAGAGAGAGAGAGAGAGGGAAAGATGCATAGCACAAGAGGGGCAGGCAGACAGGTAGTAGTATTAGTGCGAGCTGGCAGGGTGCCCCCCGAGCCTGCCCGTGTATATAGTGGTGTGTGCGGCTCGTTCTATATAACGCTTCCCTCTCTGTCGCTCCCACGCGCTATGTATATATATGTATATATACACGAGCTTATATACACGAGCCGAACGGAGCCGAACGGAGCCAGCCAGCAGCGGCGCTGGAATCGACGTCCCTCGGCTGCAGCATGCGAGTTTCACGAGGGGGCAAGAGAGAAGGAGGGAGAACAGAGAGCGATGGCTATAGCGAGGTGCACTGCCGAGGAGAGAGAACCCGGGGAACTCAGTTCTGCCTCGACGTTGGCCGCTTCCTTATCGCGAGCGCGCGACACCAACGAGCAGAGAGGCATCGCACTGCCCCATGCACGCGCGCCCGCACTTATACACGTTCTCGTGCGCACGTATATATATATATATAGATATATATATACACATACGGACACGGTACGCGCACGCGCGTATACTCCGAAAATACGGACACGAACAGAGGAATATAGTTCCGCACGTATATAATACACGTCAAGTGTGCGTGTCCCGTCGGACAGTATTACGGAACGAGAAAGGAAAAAAGAGTTGTACTTTTCGGCCGAACGAAAAGCAAAAAGTGAGACGGAACGTCGTATGCAATAATTAGAAAAAGATATAGCTGGAAGAGATTGACAGTTCGCGCTTATCTCGGTCTTTATAAGCGACGAGCCAACGTGATACATTCATCGATTACTTCAGTGCAATATCCACGTGTGATAAGTGTGTTTAGTGCATGTTAAGAAGATAGAAATTCAAAAAGGAGAGAAAGAGGGGGGTCTTTAAAAGTCCGTCTCTTTTGCTCTTTAAACCCTCTTCTTTACGCCTGCGCCGAGGAACGACCGACGATTCGCGCATCCGCCCGACGAGAGGAGAGAGATAGCGCGTGCGCGCAGTGGGTGCTAGTGCTCTCGGTACAACCGAGAGGGATAGAGAAAGAGTATACACATATACGCGCGCGTCAAGTTGCAAGGTGGTGTGAGAAAAAAAGTGCGCGTAATAGCAGTGCGCCGCGAGATACGAAGGAGAGCGAGAAACGCCCAGGCGGTTGCGCACCATCTTCCGTCGTCTCCTCCTTCTTCCCCATCTCCGGATGGTAAGGTCGTCGTCGTCGTAGTGATAAGGGGTTGCACCGAGGAAGGTTTCGCAATTTGGAGCCGACAGCAGTCCAGAGAAGGCAAGACAGAGCGTGAGAGAGCAAGAGCGAACGAAAGCGAGATAACGAGAAAGGGAGTGAGTGTGAGAGAGAGAGAGAGAGAGACTGAACCAAAGGCCGATTAAAAAGCTCCTTCACGTCCCTTCAAGCGCGATCCCCCGATCCGCGGCGTTGGATATACAACTCTTTTGGTCCGACGCTCGGCTCTGGTGAGAGAGAGAGCAAACGCAAAAAAAAAGAACACGAACGGGACGGGGAGAGAAAAAGTACCTCCGCCTCCTCTCGTGCCCAGCACCACCGCCACCACCGTCACGGTCATTTATCCCTTTATCTCCCTCCCTCTCTCTCTTGCGCTCACTCCCTCTCTCTCGCTCTCACGTTCCCCCCTGCATAATCTCCACGGCATTTAAATGCGCCTGGAGAGCAGCAAGGAGCGGCGAGGAGGCACACAACGTAGAGGATGAGGCGAGCACTGTCCGCATGACATCCGCGAGGAAGGAAAGAGAGAGACGTCGGGGGACGACGAGGAAGGAAAAAAAGAGGAGTAGCAGCGCCGGCAACGACGACGACGACGGGGAAGGAAGAAGACAACGAGCGAGAATGACAGCCACGAGGTAGGGAGGACATTCCCGCTCCTCTCTCTCTCTTTATCGTTCGTCCGTTCCGCAGTGTGCGCCGCTGCCGCTGGCTGGCTGGCTGGCCCCCTCAAGGGGAGGAGGAGGAGGAGGAGGAGGAGGAGGAGGTAGCAGCAGCAGCGCAGCGTAGGGGAGGGCGCAAATAATAAAAAGTCCGGATTAACCCGGACTCTCTCACTCTGTCTCTCTGCCACTGCCGGCAACCGTCCGTCCGTCCGTC
The DNA here is from genome assembly GCA_036873485.1 of Torymus texanus. Classification (NCBI taxonomy): domain Eukaryota; kingdom Metazoa; phylum Arthropoda; class Insecta; order Hymenoptera; family Torymidae; genus Torymus; species Torymus texanus. The sequence goes on from JAYJLV010067989.1 coordinate 10,190, forward strand.
TGTCGCGCATCGATCGGCGCCGATCGCCCGGCTTACGCAGACACACACATACACGGACGGAGAAAGAGAGAGGCCGCAGACCCGCCTCTCACTCGCTCCAACGTCAGTGCTCGCATCCCCACAGCAGCAGCAGCCTACGGCGCAGCTTGCACGCAATCAGATGATCATGAGAAATTGCAAAATCTCGCAGTCTGCTGCCTAAGGGGAGGCGCCGGGCGAAGACGGCGCAGAGACGGCCGGAGAAGAAAGCTGCGAGAGCAGTAGCAGCAGCAGCACCGGCAGCAGCAGCAAAGATGGCCGCAGCCTGCTACGAGAGGAAGGTAGGCGAGGTCCTGATGGCCTGCAGCAAGCCACCACCGGGCCTGATACAGGACTACCCGGAGTTACAGCTGGCACGCGACTCAGTGCTCAACGCTGTCGCGGCGGCAGCCGCTGCCGCAGCCTCAAACGCCAGCAGTCCAGTGATGACGTCGTTGTCGCCGGTCGGGATATCCTTGCCCACCCCCATACCTTTACCCAGCGGCTCGACGTCGACGACCTGTCTACCCGAGCCTGGGCCTACAACCTTCAAGGACTTCTCGGTGCCGCTACACGTCGACTGCAGCGTGGAGTACGAGCTTCCGAGTCAGGCCAAGCCTCCGCCGGGCAACGGAGAACCGCTTCTCATGATTCACCCGTGTTACTACAGACGTGCGGAACGCGAGAGGCGGACGATGTTCGTGAACAACCTGCCGCCGAGGACGAGCTCCGGATCCACCTCGTCCTCGTCCCGTCGTAGCTCCAGCAGCCGAAGCCGGCACGCGGCTAGTGCTACTGTCAGCAACGTCGCCGGCGCGACAACGGCTCCGTCGCTGGTGGCGCAGAACCAGCCGACGTTGTCCGGACTCACAGGAATGATGGTGAACCCGGTGATGCCAGTGGCCGCGGCGGCCATCGCCTCGTCGAGTCATCATCACCAGCCACAGCCACAGCAGCATCATCAACAGCAGCATCATCAGCACCAGCACCAACACCAACACCAACAGTCTTCCGCGCCTGTGGCTATAGTGGCACCTATGAACGTGAACCCACCCCAGCACATGCCAATGCCCTCACCGTCGCTCGCCTCGATGGTCACGGTCGATGCCAAGGGCCACAACGTGCCGGCAGCAGCGGCTGCCGCTGCGGCTGCTACGTACCACGCAGCCTTGACGGCAGCCCTAGGCCCGCACCACCCGGAGACGAAGCAGAGGCCTAAGCTCCAGTCGACCGAACTCGACGACAAGGTCCTCGCTAACCTCTACCCCCAGTACTTCCGCAGTGTGCAACCGCAATCGCAACCGCAGCCACAGCAGCAGCCAACGAATCACATACATCACCGACAGCAGCAGCAGCACAACCACCACCAGAGCCACCACCACAGACAGCAACAGCAGCAGCAACAGCAGCAGCAGACGGTCGTCACGGCAACGACGGCCATGTCCAGTGCAGCAGCAGCAGCTGCGGCTGCGGCCACGACGATTCTCCACCAGGCCTACCCTAGCCAGCAGCCGCAGCAGACGCAGCTGCAGCAACCGCAGCCTACCTCTTACGGCATGGCGATGATGGCACCGCCCTCACAGAGGCACCATCACCACCACCAGCAGACTATCGTCGGCTCGACTGCCACCCCGACGATTGTCGGCAGCCACCACCATCCTTACCGGCGCTCCAGTAACAGCTCGTCCTCGCAGCTGCGCGCCAACCTCAAGCAGACCCTGTCCACGGCTTCAGCGTCTTCGACGTCATCTTCGTGCCCTTCCGCTGGCCCTGTGTCTTCCGCCCTGCCCACTGGATCGGCCTCTTCATACATGGCTGCTGCCTCAAACATGTACGCCATGCACAGGCACCATCATCACCACGCGCTCCATGCGCTTCAGGCAGTCCATGGTAGCTACTACGAAGCGCCCGTCTACCACGCTCTCCTACCCCAAAGTTAAACCTTCGCCGGGACGCTGACGAGGCGGAGCAAAACCAAGAAGACATAGAAGAGGAAGATGAACAAGAAGAAGAAGAAGAAGAAGAAAGCGGGAGCGTCGAGACGAAGAGGAGCCCCGACACCGGCTGCGGTTTACCTCTTTTCTTTTTTCGTTGTTATCATTACTATTATTATATCGTCGTAAGACGTGCGCGCGCTTTCTTTTCTGCTTTCCGCAGCGTAGCTCGTGCGAATTCTTGCGTTATTTCTCATCCTTCGTCTTTAGCCGAATGCGCCTCGATATAAGCGCCCGAAGGAGTATAGAAGGATGCTTTTGTCGTATACGTATATATACGAATATAATCGCTTCACCGCGGCGTGCGCGCACGCATTCCTTCTTTCCGTTCTGACTGTATGTGTGTCTGTCTGCCTGTGCGTATGTATGTATGTATGTGTACACGTCTATAGCAGCGTATTGTATTGTGTGTCGTTCGAGGGAGAGGATGAGAAAGAGAAAAGGAGAGAAGAGATTTCGGAATTGCCGTGCACTGGTTTTGAAGGCTGATTTTCTCTTTAACCGAAGCGGGGCCAAGTTTCGTTCGACAAAACGTAAACTTCCCCGTCTAGCGCCTATCAATACAATAAGTATATAAGCACTATATTCTAAGACAGCAGCAGCGCTATATACATACACGTACACATACATACATACAAACACTCACACATACACACAATTGTAATCTCATATAATATTATACGCGCGATTCACTTGCTAATGAAGAGCGTTTATAGCCATGCCAAAATAATGATGATAGCGTATACATATATCTGTATATACGTGAAAAAGCTCGCCTATATCTCGTGTGCCATGTACGCCATAGTTTCGGAATAATACGAATGTCCGTGTATAATTCAACGAGCACGGCAATTACGAGAATTCTCTCTTCTCTCTTTCTCTCTCTCTCTCTCTCTCTAATCCCGAGTTCCAACTAGGAAAAATAAAAACGAAGCGAGAAACAAAAGAACACCGGGCGCAGGGTGAACGAGGACAGGGGGCCTAGACCCGATCGCCATTATCGTTACATTATACATGCGTATTATGCCCCGGACCGACCCATAGACCGCTGATTTCACGGACCGCTTCTTCTCTCCCGCCTCCTCTTCCTCATCCTCCCGTATATACATACTTTTCGGTCTGCTTTTGCCTGTGCTCGTATGCGGGCCGATTATATTCCCCTTTTCCTCCTCCTTCTCCTTGCCCCTTTTTTTCTCCCTTTCCTTTTTCCCCCCTGCTGGCTGTGCTCTTGTTTCGAGCGCGAGGGCGAATTTATCGGCAGGCCGGAGGAATTAATCGACTTCTCTTCTGCGCGAGACTGCCGAGTCTCGTGCCTGCCTGCCTGCGCTCTCGCGCTATCGGCTTTTAGAATCGCGAGGCAGCCCAGGAAATTCCGCGGAATTAAGTCTTTCGCGTGTGCGCGGAGAGAGAGAAAGAGAGAGAGGGAGAGAGTGGAGGAGAAGGTGGAGGATTCGATTTCCGTCCCTCTTTCTCTCTCTCTTCTTTGCTCACGCCCGGAGGAGAAAGTCCGGAGGGAACCCCGAGAGCGCGCGCGCGAGAGAGAGGAGCTGGCTTTTTATTTCGCGCTAGTACAGCGAGCGAGAGGAGTCGAGTTACGAGTCTCGAGACGCCCGCGCGACTTATATATCACACATACATACCCAGCCACCCTTACTGCTTGAAATTTTGCTCGATATATCGGGTTCTCGCGCGAGCGAGGAAAATCCATCGGAAACGTCTGGCTATCCATCTCTCTCCCTCCCTAGCACTTCTTCTCATGCGACGGAAAAATTTTTCTCAATTTCGCTATTTGTTGTTTATATATATACACACACATACACATACACACACACGAACACACGTGTAGAGATCGTTATACGTATACATAGAAAGTCTCACGGTATATATGTACGAGCGGCGAGCTTTTACACGATATAAGCCAGCTGCAGAGAGACCCGCGCGCGACTTTATTTTTGCGGACTCGCCCCGAAATTATTACGAGAGTTATTTCGAGCCGGGCGCGCGTGCCCGTGGAACCGGCTTCCCACGAAAAAAGAACGCGCAAGGAGAGCGGATATAATAAAAAGGACGAGAGAGAGAGAGAGAGAGAGGAAAATTGGAGCTGGCAGAAAGGTAGCCTCTACACATATATACATCGTGGACTTTTTCCAAATGCGCGTGCGCGCGTACGTGATTCCAATCTCGTCACGGCGCCACCCTCGCGCTAAAAATTCCTGCTGAAAAGCAACTTTTTCCTTATATTCTGCCGACAGACTCTCTCTCCCTCTCTCTCTCTCTCTCTCTCTCTCTCTGCCCCTAACTTGCACGCGAAAAGAGAGGCACGAGGAGAAGGCAACACTTCTTTCTGAACTCGTGTCGCGCTCGTTGAATAATTTATTGTTACTTATCTCGAGCTTGGCTCAACTGCAGCGAAATCGTTTCTCACTTCGGACTGGTCGAGCGCGCGCGCGAGAAAGAGAGAGAGAGAGAAAAAGAAAAAGGAATACATCGAGGACGAAAGGTGAATGAGATAGAGAAAGAGAAAATGACGAACTTGGACAGTCGCGCATACACACAAACACACATACACACACACATATATATATATATATATATATCGTTATGCGGTAGATGCGTGTGCACATAAGTGCACGTGGGTGAGTGAGTGAGCGAGAATGACTACGACGACGACGATGATGATGAAGAAACCGATATGATTCAGCGCGATGAAGCTGCGTTTCTTTATTTTTTTATCTTTTCATTCTTTGTAGCTTTCCGGAACGACGAGCGAATCCGCGCGGTACGGCATTAACGCATTATAGTTGGTAATCACGGCGTAGCGTCTTGATAATTCATAGTTCCATTGCGCGCGCTCTCTTGTTATATTCGAGATCGAGACTCGAGATCTATGATTCACGGATGTGACTTGCGGTAGAAAGAAAGAAAAAGAGAGAGAACGAAAGAGCGTGCTGGAATCCTTTCCGAAGGATTCGAAAGAACCTATTAGCTTGAGACTTCGTAATTCTAAGTAGAAAGTAACAAATTCTTCGGCAAACTGCTCTTTTCGCTCATTGAGAGAGTGGTGTTATAATACTCTAAGGAAAAAAGAAACAATTTCATTGATAATATAAGACAATACAGAGGCTCGTTTGAAAAGATCTGATAAAACCAGGTAAAAAGGCTCAGAAACCTAATAACCTATGCAGTTTTTGCACCCGAATCTTCAAATTTTTATTAGTTTTTGTATCGGACCTTTTCAACCGGTTCAATAATCGAGTATCATTGAAATATCGTACCACGACTAAGTTCTTCGCTGTATAAGTCAACGTTTTCAAGTAGATCGTATAATCTTTAATTAAAAACGACGTCACGTGCTCGCTATTGATTTGGTTATATAATCACGCTGTATTACTTTGTCGACGATGACACCGATTACTTATATACGGTATATACATATACCCCAATCTCTCAATGAAAAGCCGCAATTACTCGTTAAATTCCTAGACACTAAGCAAATAGAGTCATATACGAATGCATCTAATTAGAGGATAATGAAAGCCACCCCAATCACGTCATCAGCAGTAGTTCAATCCATTCACTCCCTCCCTTTCTCTCTCTCTCTCTTTCTTCCTCTTCGTCAAATGGAAAACGAGAGAAGTGGAGAGAGAGAGAGAGACAGAAAACGCAGAGCCCAATTCTCTGGCACACAAACACACAATCTAAATTATTCGTAATGAGCGCGTATATATTCACGGATACCAAAGAGAGTTGAGGGATAGAAAGGGAGGGATGAGGTTCTTTCGAAATGAAAAAAACGGGAGACACAAGGAAGTTTGTTGCATTAGAAATTCACGACGAGCACGTGTGTATCTACAAACACACAAACAACCATCGTATTATATGCTTGTTATACGTGTATATATATATATATATACACACACACACACACACACACACACACACACACACACACACACACACACATGTTCGATTTGCG
>JAYJLV010068000.1:0-16174 GCA_036873485.1 Torymus texanus
CTGTAAGACCGATGTAAAAATTCTTATCAGTGAATGGTAAACAGTCGACGTAAGTAATATTTGTAATTATTAATTAAAGGAATCAGCAAATTAAGTTTGAGGAAACTACGGGACAATGAATTGGCAGCGGTTTTTTTTCCCTTATGTTAAGCAACTTTGTACTCCAACCACCTTTATTAATCTTTTGTACAAAGGGTTTTAGTCCATTTAATAAATAAATAAATAAAGAGATGTTATCTATATATTTTATTTATATTTAAAACAATTTGTAAAACTCTGATTGTTGCCGCAATACTAAATTCTAACGTAATTTTATGCGTTTTGCATAAAAAATATGGGACTCCAAGTCCGTTTAATAAAATGATTTTTTACATCCAACCATACACTTGCTCGATATCGCTACATACCATAGTCAACTACGAGAATCATGCGCCTATATCAGCTTTTGACATTCAGGCCATGAATGTGCAACTCTTCATAAAATTTCATTAAAATCACAACCAAAAAAACTTAATTTTCCTGTTACCTATATACCTACCCAGTTGTTTCCTAATCATCTCGCAGCATATATATATATATTATAATCCTCGAGACCCAATCAAATTTATGAGAGCCCCACTTGTTACTCGAAACTCACCTGCTACATTACGTATAGGTCAGCCGAAAAAAATTCGTCTCGGTTCATTACAATATATTATATCCACATATACACGATAAAGCCCACCTCCCTTGTACGTATACGAGGCCCCACTTCTCTCACACAAGCGCGGGGGGAATAGAGCGCTACTACCGTCGCCGCCGCCGACCGACCAACCGGCCGGTTGAGAGAGCGGGTGCCAGCCGTGGCAGGCCCCAGTTATCGAGGAAACGGCCGCCGAGACGCGCGGCTCACCGGAGACCGAGTGAGGCGCTTTTCACCTCTTCCTCGTTCCGAGTGTATATATATACAGCTTATATACGGCACGGTGGTTATCCTCTTTCTATCTCCCTCGATTGATCTTGTCGGTTGGTTGGGTGTGTGAAAACTGGCTGTGTGGTTGCTGGGTGTCTATTAGGGCATTGCGGTGTAGTATCAGGTACGTTGAAGGGTTTTCTTTTTTTATTTTGGTTGTGAATTGTTTTAGTGAGACATGGTTTGAGTTGGGTACTTGGATAAGTGGAAATTTAGGTTTTTCATTGAAAATAATTTTTTGTACGTTAAAAATTGGCTAAAGGTGAAATTAAGGTTATATTTTGATGAATTTTTTATGTTGTTTATTTTTTTAAATATATTATAAATCGCAAAGCAGTGTAAAGACGAGTGTGAAAGAACGTAATTAAAGCTAACCTTTTAGTAGTAAAACCTATTTCAAAAGCCTAATATTAAGAAAAACCTAATTTTTTGATTTGACGATTGAAATAACAAAAACTACAAGTTGTATTAAAAAGTATAAGAATGTTGAATAAAAAGAACGCATTTTAGGTTTAGGTTTATTTCATCAATACAGTAAATACCTATAAATTTAGGTTCATTCATTAACGTAATATGTATGTTTTAGTCAGGCAAAATATTTAAATTTTAACTAACTCCAGCGTTAACATATTCTGCAATGTTACGTATAGGGAGTCAAATATCATTTATATAACAAACACATTGAAAACCTACAATTATAAATAACCTTCAGAAGTTTTTTTCCGGCAAATCATTTATCCATAGATAAGAAATTTATCAAGTGCCTCCTACAAATAACCTCGCATACGCACACATATTACCACTGCATTAACCCCAAAACCATTGCAAAATACAACTCGTAAAAGTATTCTCTTTCTCTCTTTCTCTCCCTCGCACATAACACATCCAATTAAATATCTCCTTACGCGGCGCTCAAATTTCACGCCATTAATAAATACGTCAGACTGAACCTACACCATCGCAAATATATTCTCACGTACTTACACCTATATTTCCCCTTTATAAATATTCAACAATCTCCGAATTATCATGATTTCAACAACTTCACGTGCATGGCTGAACTAACCCTGCCCTTTTCCACTTGCTTGTTCTAGCTTGCCACTGAGGAAGAGAACAGTAACAGCAGTAATACTACCAGCGTGTCAATTACTAGTAGCAGCATTACGGTGGCGGTGTCTTCTTCGATCCTTTTCGTCATCATCATCGGCATTGCAATCATCATAGCACGACCGTCGTAATTTCAAGGTGAAAACGCACCCGCGGTACTGAGTTCGAGTTAAAGGATCAAGAGAGAGGGCGGGAGGTGGTGGAGGAGGCGGAGTGGCGGTGCGGCATACTGGTGTAATACGATAAAACGATCGAAGATCGGTTCGTGGATGCGCTTCCGCGTTCTATAATGAGACTGTGATCCAGCATTTAGAAGAGAGATAGAGATAGAGAGAGATATAAAGACAGAGACAGTTTGTTTTTGTGCGCGCGGACCACATTTTGTGCCTGACAATCGTCGCGGCGAGTTTTTCGTCACGTAAGTTTTACATATTTTGAATTCTTTTGGTGTGTGTGTGTGTGTATATATGCGTGCGTGTATGCTGTGGTTCGTGGTTTTGAATGTTTTGACTTTTCGTGTTTTATACCGATTCTTTCTTGTTTGCGGTTCAGAAACAAAGTAACCAAGTGCGGGAATGTTATTTCCCCCTATGGCTAATGGAAAAAGATTCGGCTACGTTGTTTATTGATGTTTATAATTATGGGTAATTTTTTTTTTATTTTTTACCGAAGATGCAAACCAACTTAACTTTTAATATATATACATTGTGCGCGGCAATTAATGATAAGTCGTGTATGTCGGCATTTGCAATATAAAAGGATTGGATAAACTAACTTTCCGACCTCAACCTCGCTACACTTCCGCCATTGAAGTTATATTATCAAGTGTCCCATGAGGAAAAAAAGAAATAAAAGAACGAAGCGAACGGTAAGCTGGCTTTGAAAAATCTACTTTATTAGTATATGGATGCTTTGTTATTCTGGAACGATAAAACGCTTAAATTTCCATAATATCATAAAGTGCCTGCGCTGCCGCGTTTCTATTATACCATCGCGAATATATCACTTTTATTTCTTACACAACAATAGCTGCAATACTTGAATAACTATATTCAGTGAAATATAGACCAAATCGAAACCATTTAACGACGAAAGTTTCTTTTCTCCATTTCCAATAACCCACATGTCCTTAATTGCTCATTATATATACCCAGTCAATAAGAATCTTACCGAAGAATAAAAAAAAAGATTCCATTACCTCCTTCTTAAAAAAGCGAAATGATGCGTTCCGCGAACTCGGGGAAAAAGCCAGTTGTTCGTTCGTTTACTCGTGCATATTGTTTCTGAAAAAAAGAGTGCACGCGGCGGGCCGTCGCATACATACGTTGAAAAATGAAAGTACCAGACTCTTGCGGAAAGGGCACCGGCGAAAGTAGCAACAGTATATTGTCGCACGGCTGTCTCTTTTCGAGCGGTCAATGTGTATAAAATGCGTTTGCGTGGTTGCGGTTTGTTTTTTTTCTTCAGAATTTGCAAGTTCTGTATATATGTAGTAGTGGAGTGAGTGTTTGGAAAGATCTTTATAGGATGTATTGATTTTTTACGTTTTGATTTTTGGGTTTATAATTATATTGGGCTGCCGAAAGTTTTTTGAGAAATAGGGTTCGATAGGGTTTTGCATATGTATGGTAATAAAATTCTTTCAGTTTCACCAGTAAATTTCAAAAAGATCGTTTCGTAGGGCATTTCTTCATCATCTTTTTGTACCCTAATAATTTCAAAACTCATATACCAACACTTTATACAATCCATTAAACGCCACATAAAATTCATTAAAATAAAAAAAAGCATAACCCTATCAACACCATCGCAGTCTCTTAAACTAAAAAAAAGGTATAATAAATCACTTTACACCGACGACACCGCTTTGTATACATCCACACAAACAATAACAGACCGCTTAAACGTTACCACACTAATTAACACATATAGCAACTCGCGTATATCTACCTACCCATAATACATTGTAACACACTCGGCTAACGAACAAGTGCTCGCGCTTTTGACGGGTTGCATTACAAAACGCCGAATCCCCCTGCATATACATGCGTATATGTACTATACTATGCGTAACAACACTCATATATACACTACTGCAATGCATGCGGTTCAATTTCTCGTAGTGTTTTCTACCTCATTTCTTTATTACACGCTCACTCGGTCGCCCCAGCTTTTATGTATTACGTGCGCACGTACGTACTCGCGGTGGGTCGCTTGGAAAAATAATATCATCGTGTATAGGTAGCTTCCGTATAATGTCTATGTGTGTATGTATGTGTACGTATATTATACGTGTATTACACACGTGACGGTAGTATTATTCGGTGGCACTCGCGTAACCCACAGGACGAATTACGTTATATATAGGTTCAAGTTACCGCCATTCTACACGTATCCCCATATATGTGTGTGTATATATAGGTGAGGTCATTTTTTTTTCTTTCTTTTTCGTTGTATATCTATAGTTGCGGCAGAAAGGTTTATTTTATATCGATAGCCGGTAGTTATTAAGCCCCCAGGATTGCGGAAGAATTGGAAAAGCTACTTGAAATTATTAGTTGTTGCGTAATTAAGGTGCGGGTATAGTTCAAAGTGTGGAATTGCGGTAGGGGGCCATATGAATTCGGTCTTGTTTTGTTAGGTTTTTGTTATATGATATTATATAGGGAAAACCCCGACGGGATGTCGAGTGTGCGGTAACAGAAGGTTTGAGATAATTACCGGTTGCGAGATGTCTGTTGAGAGGGAAATTATGTGACCTTAGAAGTGAGGAATCTTGAGGTGTTGAAAATTTTATATACATATGTAGTTAATCGTAGAGAGTTAAGTATATAAGTAAGTGTATCAATCGAAAGTAAAAAAGTATAAACTGTTAAGAAGATTCTTTCTTCACACTTTACTTGGCCTTACCAATGATATTGCATTTTTCACTAAACACTATTCCTCGAAAAAAAAAAGTCTTACCGTTAAAATTACACCAACGTACCTTGACGACAACGACAAAATGTATCTACAAAACAACATTCAACAGCACATTGCACTATATACTTCCTTTAAATTTTCCATTCAGCGCTTGCTATAACACAAACACAAACAATGAGCATTGTTAAAATCGTATGCATTCGGCATTTAGCGCGTCCATGGGGGAGAATATGCCTAATGCAAAAAAAAAAAGAAAAAATTCCTCTGTAATGACTTATCACGTCTCGACGAAATTGAATCGGCCAGTGTAGGAAGCTAAACCGTTACCGCACTTATCCATTTTTCCTCGCGGCCCCGAAACTTTCGCCGGTGAAAGAGTCATTGTCGTTGTCGTAGTAAGAGAGAAAGAGAGAGAGAGTCTGTGAAATTATTATCTCAGCGATGGTCTAGTGTAAAGATATTCATTGCCGGTTTCAAAGGTTATAGTATAGTTAAAAGTAGCGATGATCTTGCAGCGATGTATAATAAAGTTTCGCAATGTTTTTTTTCTTATACTCTCTTTCTCTCTCTATGTTCTGTATTGATTTCGGTTTGCCATTAACCTTCGGGTTTAATGTTTATACATATAGAGTCGTGGAAAAGTTCGGTAGGATCATGTAAGCACGACGGTCTGTGCTATATACATATACGCGAAATTATGAGCGATGCCGTAAGTCTACCACAAAATGCATCTATAAGGAAGATTTTTTTTATTCATTTGGATGTATAAGATAATAAAAAGTCGAATCGTTCTTATATGTGAATCTCACTTTTTTTCGACATTTCTAAACCCAACTTATAATAATCACACGCGTATACATCATAAAAATTTAAAAAAAAACAAACCAAAATCTTTTTTAACCTTGCAATCCGTTGTACGATTAATCTCGGCCGCGACTATCGTCATGTGTGACAAGAAGAAGAAAAAGTACCGCAGAAAAACGGTCGTTTCCTTTTTCTTCGCCGCGAAAGCAAACGAAGAGGAACCATCCGCTTGGTGAATATCAGTGTTTAGAGGAGAACCATGAGCGTGTATAATGTATCGAAGAAAGGAGAGAGACAGAGAGAGAGAGAGAGAGAGAAAAGAGAGAGAGAAAAGAGACGTGACCCGGAGAAGTGTTACGCTCGAACGGGACGTGCTCAATCTCTGCAAACACGCGTTCGTGAGTGGGCCGTGGGGTGAACTTGCGATTTTGGACTTGGTGGTACCGATCGACAAATGAAGTATCCAAACGAGATAAACCGAGAGAGAGAGGGAAAGATGGACTTTCTAAACAAGGGCACAGAGAGGGATCGGTAAAAAGTGAAACGCATTTTTTGATCACCGAAGAACGTGGAGTTGGCGATTATTTTAATATGGAGCCTTAGGTGGTGTTGAGTATATGTATGTATGTATGTGAAGTGTGGAGATGAAAAGGAGAAGTGGGACGACATGAGTGTTTACGATGACAGGGGGGATTAATAAATTTCATTGATTATTGCAATAAGGGGAGAAAAGAAAGGCGAGTGTTTCGAATGAAAGGATATATTATAAGGATACGACGTTGTTGTAGTAACGTGAGGTAAACGAGATATGTGTGATGTTTACATGGTGGTAGTTTGTGGTAATCATTGTTGTTTTGATGGAAATGACACGTGCTAAAATGATAACAAAGTTAGATTTGTAACTTCTCTGGAATAGCACGGATTGTTGTGTGAGGTAGCAAAATAAGTTGAGAAATTTGTAAATTAAGGTGTATATAGGTGTACACCTTGCACCATTGGCGATGCACGAAATCGTGGTTTATAACATACGCGAGGATTAATTCGTGCTAATGGATTTCCAAGATCTTACCAAACTCGATGAAAAAATAGAAATCGGTTTATTGCTGTTTATATATTTTTTTTTTCCTCAAAATGATTATAATTATTTTGATCGTTTTTCTTTTCCTTATTACACTTTCATTTTAATTAAAGTATTACAAATATAACAGGGAACCTTATTTTGTTCATCTTATCACAGCACACAAAAATTCGATAGAATTACACATCACTACACAAACGATTACCGAAATCATAACATTTCACATCGACAATGTACAACACAATGCTATACATTCAATCCTCGCTCTAGTTCAACCACAACCATTCATATATTTCCCCGTGTTCCGATTAAAAACTGTCGAATCATTAGACTCTCTACACACACATGTACGTACGTACATACGACAGCTCGTAAACGCAGCATAAAAAGGTCAGCGGGCTTTTCACGCTATATAACACACATATATATACATATATGTGTATTGGCAAACAAACTCGCGCAACTTCACGCGTATACACACGCACGCATAGCACGGCATACCTCGTTTCGCAATGTCTCGGCCGTTGCTGCAGCAGCAGCAGCCAAACTGGACCGTTCCAATATATATATACCTACCTATACACATATACACACCTGTTGCGAGTCGCGCACTTTCGATTCCTCTGCGAGTACATTTCGGTCATCGTTGCAACGAAAGAGTAAGAGAGAGAGAGAGACTAGTTTGGTAGCCAACTCGAATTCCTCGAACGGACCTTTCGCTTTGGGGTGTCGAAAGTCGATGTATGTGTATGTATACGTATAGGAAGCTGTTAGGGAGTTTACGAGGATCGAGTTTAGCTGCGAGAGGTACGATGATGATGGGTGCGGTACAAAGTTTCGTATATAGTGACTTAGTTTGTGATCTTAGTTTAGGTGGGTAACAGATGATTTTTAGTGCGGGAGGTGGAGAGGAGGAGGAATATCGGTTATGCGGTGTGTGGAATTTCGTATTATACGTGAAAGTAAACTATTAAAAATTAATAGAATAGCACTCGCGTAAAATATGGTGTTTTATGTGTACTTTCTAAATGTGTTTAAAGGAAAAAAAGATTAATGGTTATTTTCGTTTTTATAGATACTGTTTGTATAAGATATACGTATAGTGAAAATTAGATTATCGATGCGTTTGTAACACTTGTAATTATACAAACACATATATTATAATGGGTTTCAGTTGCGATAATGGAATTTGTAACATTTACATAAACGTACTACGCTTTACCAGAAATTAGAAATCAATCGATTAATATAACAAAAACTTAAGTACTTTCAGTTGCGATCGTATATCGTCGCAATTCATTAACACTTGGAATCGGTCAAGTTCTCGCTTTGAAAGCAAGAACGATTGGATTATGTTACGCTACGTAAGCAGTACGGGCTAGCAAAAAGTTAAAAAAAAAAACTTGCAGGCGCATGTTAGTTATGCATGTCATCAAACTTTGCGAATATTTTAACACTGTTTATAATTTCATCCGGTTTGTAGAACGAAAAAAAAAAAAGTATCATGACGTCTTCGTTAAAGCTGGCAAAAAGTACATTTCACTTGTATAACGTATAGAGTTAATGAATCATACAAAAACGAGATTAATTATTATGTACTGAATTATTTTTCACTATTAATGAAACTACACTTCAGAGAAATTATTATTAAGTAGATGCTGTGGAGAAACTACCGTTGCGTATAAGTTATTTTATAAACGACAATTTTGCAAATTCAGGAAACTACTCAACTCTTATTCTAATTATTAACCAACAGGTGTACCGAAAAATTTAATCAATATCTATACACGTGTGTATATATATATATATTATCAAAACCTCGAGTTAAAGAACTAGAATATATCGTCTACGTATAACTCTAACGAAAAAAAAAAAAAAAAAAATGTCAGCGCATATACTTATATATCGCAATCATCTCATCACCTTCAATGTATTTGCTGCTCCGTATATATTCATTACGCTCCGTGTGCGTACGTATATAGATATCACACATAACTTATTCAGCTATTCCGTCTGCGAATCACGCAAATTCGTTATATGAACTCATTCCACATGTCGCTCATGCTGCGTCGCGACTTACATGCACACTACTCGTACTATATATATGTATATTCACGTGTATATATCTATATCTACGTCAATATGTGTATATATATATATATATGTGTGCTCTATAACGCTTCGTCCGATATATAGCAACGCGCGTGGCGGTATAGAAATGACAGTGAAGAAAGCGTAGCGGCGGCGGTTGTCTTTTTCCGAGTAATAATCGACAACGAGCGAGGCACGCGTATATATAAGTACTCAGAAGACTGAAGTCCTCGCAGTGGATGGATACGTTTGTACATAGCACGAGTATATGTGTGTGTGTGTATATGGATATATGGACGACGATGTGAAAATGTATGGCGTTGTTCACTCATGGGCAAATATGTCGTGCGAATATACATAGAGAGAGAAAAATATCGTTACAATTAACGAATTATGCTTTTAAATACTACATGCGAGTAGTATTTGTGATGAATGTAAATTCAATTATTTATCCTTCTATTTCGCAGGTCAAAAAATTTGTCTTAATAGTTAAGGAACCATGACTTTAATATAAGAAAAAATCTTAAACGAGTGGTTTCTTAACTGTTAATGAATTTCTTTAACTATTAAGGAATATTCGTTTGTCCATATCCAAATGTCGATTCGTTAATAGTTAATAACATTCCTTTAATATAAAGATTTCTTTTTCTTTGTGACATACACGTGTGTGAGTGGGAAAGCAGTAGGTATACATATCTGTGGCTTCCTGGAATAACCATTTAAGTGACAAATTTTGGAAAATCTATTTTATGCGGTTTTTGGTACTTATAAATAGTCCTCTATTATGTAGACAAAACAGAAAGTGATAAAGTGTACTCTTTTTCTCGAGTGAGTATAAGGAAAAATAGTATAAATGCATTTTTCTCAAAATATTCCCGGAATAACCATATATCTGCATTTTTTAAGAATAATTTCCGGAAAAATCATATAACTGCAATTTTTTTCATCTTATAACCAGGGAAAAATGATACAACTTCACTTTTTTAGTTGAATATTTTCGTAATTAACTGTATAACTATTCTTATGTATCACTGGAGAAAGTGTTTACTTAATAAAAGGTAATGATTCCTTTGTACCTAAAAAATTGTGTTAAATTTGTAAATAATGCAGTGCACATGCAGTCTACCATTAGTATATAAATGACAGTCGATTTTTGAGATATGCTCACTAATAAGTTCAGTAAATATGGTAATAAGTATGTTATTTAGATTTGACTTCATATATATGTACTACTACATTTGATCTTATTTAACTTGATTTCAAACACCGATGCGGAACTAAAAATTCGATTTTCTCAAAAACATGAAAAGTGCAGATATATGGTTATTTCGGGAAGTTACAGATATATATGTGTGTGTGACCGGGGATTTTTACGCGCATTTGTTTGGGACGATTCCATGAGCAAAATTAATCGGTTGTTATAATCGAAGTACTTTTCCATGTCTAGTGTTTTTGTCAGTGACCGATTAATTCCGAGGTCTGTGAATGGTACATATACATATGAGGGTAAAAAAAGCGAACGAGAAGATACCGCATTATGTTGACTGTCAAGTTTAAATTGATCGGCAAATTCTGAGATTTAACTTGATCACCGAACAGCTATAAGGTAAAAGAGACGCGCGCATGCATACATATTTGATGTTCTTGTTTTTTATTGTTTGATTCGCGCATAGAAAGTGAAGAGCTGTATGGACATGAGCGTAAAGGAACTTGATAAAGCTAAACGAGCGTTTCTATTTTACGGCTCTTTTTTTTTTGTTCAGTCGGCACGCGGCACTCTTTCGTATGACTTTACGCATCACTTGTGGCGCGATCGTCTTGTAATTTCATGTTCCACGCCGTCGAGAGTTCAATACAACCGTTCTTTTTTTCTTTTCTTTTCTTTCTTTCTTTCTTTTTGCTTTTCATATATTCAGCGCGATGTAATGGCGCGCGCATTCGCCGAATTACTTACCAAAGAATAATATTTATTGCGACGTCACTATTGTTAATAAAAGGTTATTCGATATATATGTAGAGTTCCTTAATTACGTAGTTCGATAGCAATTTTCAGGTGAAATGTATTAAAATTATATGTAGCATTTTCCATATAACATGTCGTTCCGAGAACTAGATTTTATATAGCGTGCTTTTATTTCGAAACATATTTTCCCTTTCATAATTCTGGTGTATATAACCCGACTTTTCGAACATTTATGTAGTCATAATAACTGTATAGACTACTTATCGATGCATCTTTGAGTGTGAGAACTCACAAAAGTCACTCACTTTTTGCAATTCAAAAACATTAACTTCGATAAAGTATAGTTTTAATAAACTACACCTGCGCCGTATGATTAGCATTCGATGTTATTAGGCCAGACTGCAGCGATTTAGTTTTGCAATGGTCATTCACTCCACGCGCGTGCTGTTGTTTGCCGCGCGTTTTTCGAATTGCTAGAGCGCATGCGCGCACGCTCCTCTCCCGATCCGGGGAATCCCCGATTTGGCATTCCGACGCGTGTGCGCCCGGCGGCAGGCAGAAATTTATCCTCTAATAAATCTTTAGAGCTTTACAGTCATGCTGAATTATGGTCAGAGATTGTTCTCAGTCAGGTTTCTGATGATGATTTATTTGGGCAATGTTCTCATATCCTTGTGATAACATATTACTGATGCAGTTGTATGTGGTGATATGAAAACGTTTTCATTGTATAATTATAGTTTATTATTTTGGATGAAATATATAAATGGGATTCACTTATAATTTAGGCTTTAAAATCACATCGTTAATTAATATTGTTTAACTTTAGATAAGCAAAAAAGTCTTTCTATATTTGAAAATTATCGTATAATTATCATTTCATTAACATCATAAATAATTCCATCTATTATACGAATTGCACTACAACGATAAAAAGTATGAGAAATAAATTACTTCAATGTATTGTCATAAATCAAGTAGATTCAAGGAGATCTTTTTTTGGTATCTTAATTTTACATCGCGATAACATCATCAAAGTATACTTCCGGCGTAATTTTCAGGTCACTTTCGATGAAGCGAATGAACTGACGAACGTAAACAAATTAAAGGAACATTCGAGTAATTTAAGTTGGCTGTCGAAAATCGAATTATCGCGATTCTTGTTAATGAGCACCTTAGCGGAACGCAAAAAATATAGAATACGAAGAATCCGGTGGCCGGACGGCAAAATTTTCCGGTCCAACCGGTTATTTGCCACATAATTTGCTTTTTTTGCTCATGCCTAATCGTTTATCGTGAATTAGGGAATTTCCCAAAGTGAATCAATGATTCTTGGTCGCTGAATTGATTTCGTGTGAATAAATTAATTAATATTTTAGGTTTGTTGAGTTTTATTGACGGCTTTATCTAAGACTACAATGATCATCTAATTATATATCTTACCTACTGTAGTTGCTCAAAGAGGTTGCAATAATTACTATGTTCAGGCCAAGTAGTTGATTGTTTTATTACTTCCTTCGCGATTAAAATTTTATTAGCTAATTAATAAAATATAGTTAAAGTATCTTTCGACATAGAGCGGATATTAAGATAACATAAATATTTCATAACGTGCACTACGTTAGTAGTGTTAGTTAAACTTGTTTTCTGTCCTAAGTATAAACGTTGTGTATTCGTCAGCAATATTGTATCTTTTTATTTATTCTTAATATTTTTAGAAATTATTATCCTAATTTACATGCAGACCGTTCTTAGCACTTAGCTGAATGTTTCAAGTATGTCTGATCTTCATAAATGAAATGAAAATATTGCAGACAGTAGATAGGTAGCCTGATGAATATAAATTAAATACTTTTCATACTGAATAATAATGCACTTATTGTTTATAAAAGAATATATTTTTTCTACTAAAAATTACATAAAAAAAAAATTAAAACGTGACTCTTATAAAAATATCAAAAACTACATTAGCTATACAGTTAATATTTTGGTATTTAACCTCGATTCAATATTTTCTTTTTACATACCAAAACCAAGATAATGTTATTGTTCATCGTCACTATATATCAATGGAAAATTCGACAACTGTTTTACCAAAGTCTCATTGAATTCTGGGGAAAACACTGCTGGTGTTTTCCCTTACGCCGCGTGCTCACGCACGTGTTCGCCGATAACCGAGCGCTCTTCACCTTTGCCACCGTATACGCGGATACACCGACGTGCATTTCACTTTTATATTTTTCGAATGACTTGCTCGCGCCGCACATATATATACTCGCAGAAATTTTGCGAGTCTCGCGCGTATGAATTATATAAGCGATGTGGTCGCTCTCCTTCAATGAAAATTTGCAATTTAACGTTCAAGCTACGGATGAAACCATGTCGTAGTATGGATTCAAGTTTGTAAATTCCAATGAACGAAAGAGAGAATCGCATATGCAGTGTTTTGACGGGCACCGATGATGATAGCAAGCAGGAAGTATTTAATATAGTTTTGTAGTTTATATGCGGAAAATATTTTTATCTTATAGACAAATTGTACCGGGTAGAAACGTGCGTAGATTATATTGGGGCAGATAATATTATGCGATAATAAAGTAGTTTTTCCTTCCAGTCATTTACTTACATGTGTCTGGGTTTTACCAAAAAAGTTATACGCGCATTCCTCATCGTGATATATTGCAAATCTAGCGCATTGCAAGCCACGTGTCACAATTATTGCAGTTCTAATAAAAAGGACGCGATGATGCGTACAACACTATACTACGCGAATGTATCTGCGTGCTTTGCGAAACCGGACGTACGATGCAAGCATGAGGGCGTGGACGTCGCTTTGGTAAAATGACGAAAAAACATGGGGTTTAATCGTCAGTGTTTTATATACACGGAGAAAAATGATGTAGGAAAAAATACTATTTTTGATAGTAGCCGTGAGACAGACTCAAATTCTCATGAAAATTACTACAATTTATAGTAAAATTGCTATTGATATTGTAAAAATAATAAAGTAAGTAGAAATTTTTACTATATACTGTAGTAATTTTTATGTGAAAATGAGTCTGTCCTTCCGTTATTACCAAAAATAGTAATTTTTCCTACATAATTTTTCTCCATGTAGTCTTATGTGTTTGTATGTGTGTATTCATATATTTGGTTGCGGCGAAAGTGTCCAGATATTTATCGTGCTATACGCTGATGAATTTCTTTCCTGGTTTGGCAGTTTTGGGTTGAACGTCGTTGGCGGAATGTTCATTTTGGATTTATTTTAGTAGCGGGTTTTTTTTCGGGTGAACGGAATGAAAGTTAACCGATTCCCTTTGGGTGTTCGGATTTTGGGACACGCCAAATTAAAGGAGTTTTCTTTAATTTCTTTTTGACGCTGTGTGATGCTGATTGAAAATGTATACTTGTCTTTAGGTAACCTCCTTGCAGGCAACTTTCGTGCAATCGTGTTTCCTCAATGTCTCGAAAAAAAAAACGTTTTTTTTTTTATGTTAAAGATGTATATAATATAATATGGGACATTATTTCGGTTCTCGGACCAAGCGATCAATCATGAATATGTTTATTTTTATGGCGTTAAAGATTATTAAATGCAATATTATTCTAATTTTGAACAACAATTAATAATTTATTATTAGAAACCATATATCGATCGTATTATTGACATTTATCTATTTCTGGTATTAATTGCCGTAGCAGCGAATTACACTTTGAGATGATATCTCGTGTACTCCCAATTAATTTATACACTAACACGTTGCCAAACCATTTCCCATCGCATACATATACAAACATTCGATATAAAACTTTTTTTTTCCATTAAATCCTGTATAAATAATTGCATCCGCTTCACTACTACTATACAACGACATCATTTTCACGCTCAAAAGGTTCCCAACACGTCACGCATTAGATAACAATTTTAGTCACTATCCACTTATATACCTATATACATTCACATAACCTCACCCACAACTATCCTACATAAATATTGAAATTCGGATACTTAACTTAACCAAGCGCACATATACTTACAAACGCGAGCGCGTGAAGAAAGGATCGTCCGATCGGCTAGAAACCACAGCGCGAGTCCAACGGCTTCTCCGCGGAATGCACCTCGGAAGGAGAGAATAAGAGAGAAAGAGAGAGAGAGAGAGAAACAGAGAGCGACCGGCGATGGCTTACTTGCGAACCGGTATCTCTCTCGTGGCGAGCATGAGAGAAGGTCCAGCACTGTGCATCGTCGTGACATACATTTCCGAGCATCACGTTCCGTTTCGCCTCTCCTCTCTCTCTCTCTCTCTCTCTCTCTCTCTTCCTCTTACGCGAGCGTTCGGACGAGAAAAATGAAGAGTCTTCATATATAGCTAGTGAGTGGAGCGAGCGCTGATTAATGGGTTAGACTTATATTGTTTGTGGATAGTAAGTAGCCGCACGGTTAGGAGAAGGGGAGTAATTGAGTTTTTAATTGATCGGTAGCAGCTTTACGCTTATATATTGGATGTTATAAGGTGTCGGGATTTATATTGATAGGATTGTTTTACGTTAAAGAACAGTGTGTGTGTGTGGGTATGTGTGTGGAGAGTTGCTTGGTGATTTATGGCGCTAGAAAAATGTGCACTCATCGGATATACATATATGTGTCGAGATAAATAGATCTCGAGAGTATTTATTGACGGGGAAATCGTATAACGGATGTTTGTTGTCACTTTGACGTAATGAGATTTGTGAGTCGTATGGTTTCTGAATTGTTCTTTTTATTTATTTTTTGTTTTGTTTTTAGTAACAAGGGTGTACGAAATGGGAATTTTTATTGTCACAGTGTATACGTTGATATTGGGTATAAATTATTGAAGATCGTTAACGCTTGGCATTTATTGTCGACAGGTTGGGTAATAAACGAGGAAATTTGGTCATTAATTCAGTCATTCTTTTCATCGTTGTATATTATAATTATATTGTAAATATTTGCTGTAAAACGACAATAATTTATTATTAATTTAAAAATATATTATACTAATTAAAATAAAAAGTATAAAATTTCGAACGATTCACCGAAACTCTTTATTAAAGAATCTCGATTCTCAGAGCTACCGGTTAATTAAATCGAGATTATATATACTATTCGCGCGTGTGCACGCGTTCTTTCTAGCGTGAGAAAATCATTAGCAGCAGGCGTGTGTGTGTGTGTGTGTGTGTGTGTGTGTGTGTGTGTGTGTGTGTGTGTGTGTGTGTGTGTGCGTGTGTGTGTGTG
>JAYJLV010068011.1:0-16173 GCA_036873485.1 Torymus texanus
GGGATTCTTTTCGTGGCGAATGCTGATGGAGGATAGTTTCCGTGGCTTTTTCTAGGTGAGATTCTTTTCGTGGCCAACATTCATGTGGGATTGTTTTCGTCCGAGCCGGCGTTATAATGATTAAGAAACAACTTTTAGTGCTTCAATTGTTCAAATTTCATGTCGTTTTCCATTTCTCTTTTAATTAATAATACAACCAAGTTTAGAATGTGATATATATCGAAGATAAGTTTTTAATTCTAATAATTTTACACACACTCATTTATGTATTGATAATGGAGCCAATAAGATTATTTCTTGACCATGATTTCATAGTGAAAAAAAGGAACCAAGATAATCCGTAATCAGCTATGAATAATGCACTTATTAATAACAGCATATTTAATCAATATCACAATCTTATCATTCTAAAAAACTTCTGCAACATTTCGATGATTTCCTTCCAACGACAAATGAAAGTTCATTTTACATCTCTGTCTACATCTATATATAAGTGTATGTGTCGCTCGCCATTATGCATAATACAAAAGTCTCAAACTGTAACCAACGTGTTTCACTCAGGGAAAAGTGGCGACCAAAAGTTAAACAACTTTGAAGCGAAATTTCTCGACAAAAAATCTGGAACAGTGCAAAGCACTCCTCGGGCCGTGAGGAGAGAACCGACCTGCAACTCTCTCTCATCTCTTCCTCTCTCTCTCTCTCTCTCCCTCCCTCTCTCTCTCTCTCTCTCTCTCTCTCTCTCTCTCTCTCTCTCTCTCTCGCAGCATCAATTCAGCGCTAAACAGTTCGTGTACACCCCCATTCACGCGCACACATATACCCACGTGCGCACTCGCTCGCTTATACGTATATAAAGCGCGAAATAAAAGAGAGAGAGGCAGCGAGTACGCGCAGAACTCATTCTTTCTCTCGCTGGCCTTTCTACACAACTTCGAGTGGTTTCGTGTGCGGCTGAATGACTCGCGGCCATTAAAGCCGTACGCGCGTGCTCGCTCGCCTCCTCCCCTGCGCTCTCACTCGCGTCCGCCCTTGTAAATGCGGAACTCTGTCGTCTCTTGGGCTATAGCGACCGTCTCTCTCTCTCTCTTACTTCCTATATATATATACATATATAGATATAGATATATATATACATAACAAAATGCAAACGCTTCTGCATAACGATAATGAGTTCCATTCCGGTAATGAGGTCGCACGCCATTGAAATCGCCCCCGACTGAGACGAGCTGCCTTCTCTCGCTCGCTCGCTCGCGCGCTTGTCGTCGTCGTCATCGTCGTCCTCCCTTCGGTTCGCGCGGGACTTTCCAGAGAAAGAGAACGAGAGAGGAAGCGCAGCAGCAGCAGCAGCAACGGCTAACGAACGCAGAGAGGGAATAACAGTTTCGAAGGAATATACCTGGGTGCGCAAGCTTCGCGAATCGAGCCCCTTTTGAAGAGCTGCGGGGAATGGCGCGAGTAGGAGGTTTCATTGGCAGGGCGTTGCGCGGGAGTTTTCAATTTTTGAATGGGATTAGGAGAGGAGACGTAATTAGCAAAAGAGAGTGGGATCTTCCTTCGAAAAGCGACAATTGACTCGACGAAAATTACCCCTGACGTCTTTGCAAGGCTCGTTTCTTTTGGCGGAGTCCCCTTTTATGGTAATGCTTCTTTCACGGGTGCGGCTAGGCTATTGGATGATTATTGGGGATGTGATGGTTTTGTGCTGAGGTGACAGCTTTTAATCAGCTTAAATTCCGATGAATTTCAGGTGGCGGTTATGGTTGAGCTTGAGCAAACGGAGAAATTTGTCACAGTATGATGAAATACTTTATTGTTTTATGTGAGACTATTGAAATCTATCTAGAAACTTATGTAGTTTCATGTAAAAGCACGAAACGCGAAGAAGTTGGTTTTGAAATTTCGTCTTTAAATTAATGATTGGAAACTGTTGAAGTGAGCAATTCGGAAAAGTTGTTAAAGTTAATGAATAAAGGGAACGAAAGTTTCCAGGGATTAAGTCGGGATTGACCTAACCTTTACGGGACAGTTTTCTTTCTTGTCCGGGCTCACTTTTAGTGGCTTTCGGTCTTAAACTTCGTACTTTCAATGAAATCTGCTCGACAATTAGTGAAAGAAGGTGGCAAAACAGTTAACTCTGCAGTCCCGGCGTCACCAATTTAAAAGCACCACTTATATTTAGTCAGAAAACTTTTAACTTTGTCCCTTTTATTAACTGACACTCTTGTTTATCCAATTTATATAAGGTAGCGTAATTAATTTGTAATAATATAGCTTAGACCGTTTGACAGCATTAAGAAAAACTTTTACTATGGTAATTTTATTCTATAATTGTATTCTAATTAAACTTTGAAAGGGAGTTTTAAATTATCCGCATAATCTGATCAAGATTACAAATATTGGATGATTGTCGT
Organism: Torymus texanus; assembly: GCA_036873485.1. NCBI lineage: Eukaryota > Metazoa > Arthropoda > Insecta > Hymenoptera > Torymidae > Torymus > Torymus texanus. Next base: position 2,412 of record JAYJLV010068011.1, read on the forward strand.
TTAAGAGAATTGTTAAATGCAGTGTCAATGTGTACTCTATATGATTTAGCTCTGTAGCGCCAATGTGTACTTTAGGAGACTAGGTTACGTGAGAAAATCCATATTGGAGAACTGGAGAACTTCCGTAATAATGAGCAGTAAATGTCAGGAAAAAACAATGATAATTAATGTCTCGTAGATGTTTAACTAATTTAAAATTATGAAATATAAAAACTTAAGTTATTGGATTGATATGTAAATTTGAGATCTTCTTAACTATGTACCGGAAAAGTTTTTCAATAAATTATATCATTAAATTGGCGTTAAATGAAGAACAATAGTAAATGGTTCAAGTATTTCTCGTTTATGCTTTCCTTATCTTATTGCTTTCATCTGAAACTACGCCACCCCGCAAGCATAACTGATAATATATTTTCAAAGTTTTATATGAAATATATTTTCATTTAATAGACTAATTATCTACAACTTTTCATAAAACTTAGAATCTCTACCGTAACAACTACTGTATATTTCACTGTCAATGTAAAATTAGTTTTCACAGGTACAATTGAAGTATTCATAAATGATGAATGACATACCTAGATTAAAAGTGTGTATTTGAAGTGGTAACTAATGAGTAAACTATTCGCATTGATTTTATTTTGCTAGTACTTCATATAAAGCATTTCTTAGTTATAAATCTTCTTCTAGCATCCAGAATTCTCGAAACAACTTATCCGTGTTTCCGTAATAAAGTCGCGTGCGTGGGCGTGGTTTCTTAAACGATAGCCGAGCCCAAACGTGATTGAATTTATTCGGAAGCGAAACAATATTAACGCGCAGCCTCTTATACCGCTCACGTACCTATATCTATATACATATATACACCTCGCTCTTTCTCTCTCGTTCAAGACGAAGAGCAGCGTTCGCGAGCAGATAGTTTTGGCCATTGTTGCCGCAGCTCGCGCAACGAAGTTCCCCCCCAGCCTGCGCTACAGCAGCAGCCAGCCAATTTTGGATTCGGAATGTTGTTCCCGACGTATTGCCGTTATATTGCGCCGAGCGCCTCTCTGTGTCTCTGTGCGTGTATATGTTTCTATGGGTGTTGCGTATGTATATATACAGATGTATATATACATCCTATACCCCCGCTGCACCAAAATTGCACTGTTTGTAGGTACGTGCCGGCAAACAGGTAAATCAATTTTCGGTCGGACGTGGCGGTTTAAGGAACGGCGAATACGCCCGCGTGTCGATGTGTATATATGTGCGAGAGTGAGAGAGAGAAAGGCTTCATTTGTTTGCTTATGAGAGTGAAAAATATATCGGGAGCCGCTGTTACTGGGTTGCGAATAAATAATTCGGGCATTGCAATTACACGATTGATTGGTTGATTGATTGGGAGAGAAAATTACGGGACAGGATTACGTTCTTTACACGGGAAATGTTTTTTCACCATACCCTGGCCGAAAGTACCACTTTCGCTCCCGGCTCCGAAACGCGAATGTGGTATTTTCGGCCCGGGTATGGTGAAAAATAGTATACGCAACATGGGGATAAAAAGGACCACCCCAGAGCACATGTTTACACGTGCTCTGGACTGGCCAACTCTTTACCTCCCTTGTTGTGTAATATACTATTCCTGGCCGCGGTTATATGTTTTCAATTAATCAGCGATACACTAGCATATTTCTCTGTTTACGCTTGTTTTTACTGAATAATTTAAAGGGTAAACTGCTTTATTTTTCGAAGTCGTTTTTTTAAATTGAACTATCCGTTACGTTATTTTTTTTTATTTAAAGAAATAAAAAATTTGTTGTATAATTCGTTTTGGATAATTTGTTTTTCTTGTTTAATATACTGGCTTTGAAATTTTAATTCTATTTACAAATTAGCACTCTGCTAACTTCTGTGAAACTTTGGTATAAAATCATAATGTCTATACTAGTACATTGACCTATTTTGTAATGCGTACCTCTACTTGTCATCCGGCTTAGGTTTAACTATTGGCTAAATAACTTTGTAATTTCATCTATGTATTCTAAATAGTTGTAACTAGGAGGTAAACCACAGCTACTACCAAAACGTGTTTCCCTTTAATGAGACAGCTTGAGGTAATAAATTACTCTTTCCAGGCGAAAATTAATTTCACCCGCAGTCTAATTTGTTGTAACGGAGTCGACTAAACCAATATCCATGCTCAATATTACAATCAAAATGTCGACTCTATCGCTTTGGTAAAGACACAAGCCAATTTGTTTTAACTGCATGCATTAACTGAACTAATACCCAAATAATATTGTAATTATTATTATTTTTTTGTTTAGAAATGATTTTAAAAATACATTTGTCAGCTCAAATATATAAACTGATGTGAAACATTCTTCTTAAAAAAAATCCGAAATATATTAAAGGGATCATAGCGACATATTGATTTCCTAGGAAATTTTCCATAAAATTCATAGATACATAAAATTATACATTCTTATTGTACAAAGAAAAAATGAATTATTCAAGAAAATTGTAACGCAGTAACCCTCTTAATTAACATATTCAAATTTCTTGACAGAAATTTTGCAATAATAAAAATAAAATACAAACCTTCTTATAGAGAAAATCAAAATTTTTCTAAGACATTTTAGTATTAATCTTAGTACTTTGAATGAAATTTGTTACAACCATCAATTTAATTATAACTAAACGATTAAAATGATGTAAAAAAACGTTTTCTTTTTTGTTTCAGGTGAGTTTCCGAATCAATGGACTGTTAAAAAAATACATCTGTAAGTTTATGAATTTTCCCTCCTCTCATAATAGCATAATATTCTATCTTAATAAAACAACAACAAAATAGTTCTAAAAACTAACAACCAAATACAAATAAAATGGGTATAACCTCCAAAACATTATTAAAACTAAGAAATAAAAGCAGTTCGATAACAAATATAAATTTCAGTTTCGGTAAAAAGAAAACACACTCGTAAACGCCAAAACGAATCGCCAAAACTCATCCTCAAAAAAAAGTGCAAAACCTCTATAACGAAAAAAAAAAAGAATATCCAGAGGACTCATAAAACGGATCGGCCGACAAGATGTAAAAGCGCAATTAAACGGCAGCTACCCACGGGGCCGTATAAGTTAATCCGAAATTCGCCTGTGCGCGGCTCTCTCCTGGAGCGTGAAAGATTGGCGACGATTGCCCGAAACGGGGGAATTGCGCGCGGGGCGCGTGGTGTATAAAACAGCCGTTTCTCATTAGGAACTTGTTGCGGAGAGCGCGGGGCGCGCGCCGAGCTGACGGAATGCGTGCGAGCGTTTCTCCCTTTATATATCGCTGGTCGAAAATCCGTCTCTCGTCTCTCTCTCTCTCTCTCTCTCTCTCTCTCTCTCTCTCTCTCTCTCTCTCTCTCTCTCTCTCTCTCTCTCTCTCTCTCCTCGTGCACTTTATCTACCCGAGCAGTTGGATCGCGTCGCCCCAGCCGTGCACTGTTATCGTCCCTTTCCGCCCATCGTGCTTTATGACCGTCTATTGGATTTTAAGGGCCGTTTAACGCGATCTTTATTTTCTTTTCGATTGGATTAATTAAAGGTGATTGCGCGAGCGAATGGAACGTTGAAATTTTTAACATTTTTACTAGTGGTAAAATGTATACGTAACGGTATACGACGTTGATATGATTTGATAAAACTTTCATGGGAAAGTATAACTTGAAAATAATAACTTTTCTCGTTCTCTAACTTACGCTTCGAATTTTTCGAATCTCATCAAATTCTTGTCCCTCTTCGCTTATATGCACAAGTCGCGTTGGTTACGTGACGCTGCTGTAGCATTGCGAGTAAAGATGGAAGTTCGAATTAAGCTCATCTGACGGTTCTTTGACTCGAGCGTCGTGTTGCATATATTCGAAACTCGCAGGGCCAACGAATAGATGCTTCGACTAATTGGAGTTCGCTGTAATTCTCGGCGATTCAGAAGACGCGCGCCAGGAAGACATAACCAAGATACGACAGCGACACCTGCAAATAAACGGAACGCTACAGCGTCCATACATCGTATATACACATATACGCTAGAAGCAAGTGCACGCCTACTGCATTAACGTTTGGCTCACTCAGCCTCCATTTTCTATGTCTCTACGCTTTGTCTTTTTCTTCGTCTCCGAGTAGATCTGTCTTACCTACGTCATGTTAATTTTTTCCTACTACTCCTCGCACGCGCTGCGCACACACGCGATATTTCATCGTGCTCCTTTTTTCATATACGCGCGTCTTGACTTTTTCGCCGCGTCCGGGTGTCACTCGTATATATACGCTCGTCTTTGTTTTTGCTCTTCCTTTTTCTCTATCTCGCTCTCCCCCCTCCCCCTCTCTCTGCTCTCGTGCCGCGTTCGTATAGCATTCCTGTCGTTTCTTTCGCCTTTTTCTAATTCCGCTTGTTCCCTCCGCGCGCGTCACCGTCATTTTCTGCGTTTTGCCGTTCGTCAAGCTCTCTGCTCTCGCTCCCTTCCATTCTCCCTCTCTCTCTCTCTCTCTCTCTCTCTTTTTCGAACTCTCACTTTCTGTCCCTCTCTTGCACGTATGCGAGAATCTCTTTGAGAGACTCCGCAAGCCGCTGCCACGAATTAGTCGCCGCACACGTCCGTGTAAATCCGCAATTTTCTACACTATATACTGTAGCAAGAGCATGAGATGCTGGCGCCATTGACGGGCGTAGTTTTATAGGTCATATAAAATTTACTAAAACAAGATGTAGGTTTTTGTAAGATAATTATTTTATTTATATTAATTTTTTTCCCATATTATACATTAATTAAAAATATATTTAACTACAGATATAAAAAAGAATTCTCACCAAAACGTACTAATCATTATTTATATATACGTATATCATGATAAATGAAAAATATTTATACAACCAAGTTCTCATACGCCATAGCGCAGTATTTTATTAAAATATTTTCCCATGCACATCCGAAATAGCATAGACAAAAGATATTAGTATTACCAGCGAGTCGCTTCTGTGACATAATTTCCGCGAAAAAAGGCAGAATGCGCGTTGCGTGCACTCTCTCTCTCTCTCTCTCTTTGCGAAGAGGGCGAATGGTGGAAATAAAAAGTTAAAAAGCGGATGCAAAGCGAATGCGCAAGGAAAACACGCGCCGCAGCCGGGGCTTGCGTACGGTTTATGCATGTAAATCGTTTGGATTCGTTTGTTGTTCTTTTCCACGGGGCATTTGGACGGTTCGTGTCGTGCATCGGTTTCGCTTTTATACGCGCACGCACGTGACCCTCGCTTTTTCTCTCTGTGCGCCCACGATACGCACACACCCCCGCCGACTTTTCAACGTGAATATGTAAACTCATTAGAGCTCTTGTGGTGTGCGCAGACGCGACGGTGAACGAAGCCGGTTAATTCTTTTTATTATGCGCTATGGCTGATTACTGATTATATGTTATGATTGGCAAAACATCAAAAGGGCCGTTGAGTTTGAAACTATAGAGAAAGAAAGGTGAAGTCAATATCTCATTTTTGAAATTAAAAGAATATATATATTAAGTTTTATTTGCTATCAGAATACGTCCGAGAATTTATGGGAAATATTTTTAAAAATTCCAAGAGCTATACACCTTTTATATTCTCCAAGATTTATTTTCCCCCCTCGTAAAAAGATAGTTCCCATAAAAAATATAATACAAATAAAAAGATTTCTTCCGAAAATTTTCACGAAAAATCGCTCTATAACAGAGAGAATAAACGGCGAACGATTCCCGGGGCTGATTCACAGCCCCGTACCCCAGGCATTAAATAATCTTCCGATAAAAGCGAAACACCATTCATTTTTGTATTTCCCCGGCAATACGCGCCCTCGCTATAATTAATAGAGTCAAACGCGTAGGGCGCTATCGCGAAACTGAATAAAAGCCCCGACTATCATAGAACTCCAATAAAAATTCCGATTATCCCTCGCGCTGTAGACGCGCGTGCACACGTGCAAAAAACTTTGAGAATAAATTCCTTTAATCCACGTGCAAGCCCGCACACATACGCATATCGTATATATATATACGACGCGGCCAATGCAGCAAGCGAAATAACGAGCAGTTCGCCGATCATCCGCGTCGAATTCCTCTATTTCTCTCGTTCTCTTCCCCCCTCTCTCTTTTGCTGCCGCTCAATCTTTCAAAAATCGAGTAATAAGAGCGAGCAAGCGAGCGCGCGTCGGCAATAAAAGAAATAATAAAAGTCAGGTTAAACGAGGGGAATTACAGCACGGCGAGATATAGTGTAACGGGGCCCCGCGTGCGGAGATCGCAATGCACGTACGCACCAGAGGCGTATGTACACATAGGGGGGAGAAGAGAAAGAGAGAAAGAGAGGAGGAAGAGAGTTTCTGCCCGAGGGATCGCTTTCATTCGTTTTTGTCCCTCGATTTCGCCTCGTTCGTCGATCTTCCCGAACACACGTTTCCTTAACCCCCCAACCCCCTTTTCTTGCTCTTATCTACGGTTCTCCTTGAGCACTTTCCATATTGTTCCTGAAAGGCTGTGTACGCTGACTATTTTATAAGAGTTCTCATTTACTTTATTCTAGAAATGTATTGTCTAATATAAAAGGAACCATTTTATACAATAAAAAAAAGAATCGGTTAACTACTTTTATTACTTTATGAGCAAAATCTAGACAAAAATTTGGAATGAATAGAAAACAAGCATTGAAGACTGTAGTACAGTGTATTAAAGAAAAGGTAAAAATAAAAAGTATCATGTGAAAAACTCAGTTTCTGATAAAACTGACAATTTTAAAATAAGATCTTTATTTTTTAAGTTTATATTTTTTACAATAAAGATATTATAGCGCAGCAACTATATAGTTGTTGCAAAATATAAATTTTGATTTATAAAAAATACAATTTAAGTTTACCTCTTGAAACTTTAATACAAGAAGTTCTTGACGGCTACGTCGGGAGAAAAAGAAAAAGTAGAAAGGATCTAGAAGCCCTAGTCCAGTCCCAAAAAGAAATAAAATCAGGATGCGAGGCAGAGATGAAATGAAAACTTCTCATTGAAAGTTAGTCGACTTGAAATAAGAGGTAGGTCGCGGTATACACATCATAATTCAGCACTCGAAGTAAAAAATTCACGACCCTTAAACCCCTTGTTTTCAAGCATATCATCAATATATATGAGAGCATTATTGAGAAAGCCAGCAGAGAGCATTATGAACGAGATCCCATGATTAAAAATAATGGCTTCAGCATTTAGGGTCGAAAATAAAATACATATCTCAATAATTCATATACTAATAAGCAGATAAACCATTGTTATTATCCTTTTATTATTGTAAACAATATTTAAACTTAGGGAGCTAATTGGTGAGAAAGTATTTGATATTTTTTTCAAATTTCCAGTTATTTTCCACGTCAAAATTATGTGACTTCTTTTAATCACGTCAAATGATTCTATAACAAAATTTTGTATGCAATGTCGGATTTGATGCACCCACACTTATTTTTTTCTCTGAACAACGTTCAAACTTGTCTAATTATATGATGTTACAAAAATAGCAGATGAAGAAATGAAAAAGTACAAATGAAATTGTCGATTATTCAAACGACATAAACCAAAACTTATTGAGGCGAAAAACAATCACAATATTAACTAAGCGAAGTATTCCTTTTAATTAATCGCTCCTGCAATAAAAATCGTGTAAAATATTACTACAAGAAGGACGTATAATATCCTTCCTCCTGTTTCCGCAGACGCCCGGTCCCGCAATAATACCTATACGATGTTTGCCATCAAGTCCTTTTCCATCGCGCAATGCATCGACCCTGCTTCACGGCTCGGCGCCTTCAATTTGGTCGCGATTGAAATACGCTTAACTGGCCTTGTATCGGTAAAGTTAGTGCTCAGGAACTTTGCCTCTCGTACTTACCCACGAGTAAGTCCTGCAGAAAACAACTTGAAGCACTTCGCTCGTACACCAATTCAAACAGCGTCAATGCCCCTGGTAATCTCAGTAAATGACCAAGAGAAATGACTAATTATTGGCGCCCGGTGAAACGCTTTTTCTGACATTATTCGCCCCTTTAATAGGTTGGGAGTAACATAAACTAAGTCTCGAATTTTCGTTTCAAGTTTTCTTACAAACTTGGCGTTGAAGTAGGTGAAATGCAATAATATCTAAGAGTTTAAGACAATGTAAACAATATACGGAGACTAAAAAATAGTTTGCAGCACTCCTTTCATAAATATTCAGTAAAATTTATTTATTGCTATTTGATTCTGTCTCTCTCTCTTCATCGTAATAATAAGCTTTTTCTTAGCTATTTTTTCACTTATTGTAATGGTCAACTTTAGTACCTTTTAAATGGCCAAAAAAAAACTTGTGCCGATCATCGCAAAAAAGCCACTCCATTTTTGGATCTATTTAATGTTCGAATAATATGGAAAAAAGCGTTTCACCGGGAGCTAAAACCTAGACAAGAAAAGTACCTATTTTATGACCAAGTCTAAAGTAAATAGTCAACTATTGGGTAAAAAATGTTTTGGATTTCCACCAGGGGTATCATTAATCTTAAAGCACTTCGATAAAAATTTTTACAAATCCTAAGGACTACAACTGCACGGATAAAAACTTCATATATCGCATGTTTCATAAATCATCTACCCTAAAAATCCTTAAACCAACATCACCGTCGATGCAGCGGTGGCCGCCTGATAAAACCAGATAAACAAACCTCAAAGCCTTTCCACGCTTTTGCGTGCACACCACCGCCTCTTCCTTCGATATAATCGCAGCGTGCATTCGTCATTCATCGGGCGGCAAAGGGTCGAAGTGCGCGCGGAGAAGCCAAGTGCAGCGCTCGATTCGCCATGATAAATCAAGGGAACGGCCAATAAATACCGGCTCCGCCCGTATAAAGTTCGGGCCTCGCTCGCAACCTCTCAAGAGAGAGAGAGGGAAGGCGAAATAAATCCACGGACAATTGGTTAGTTAGCGGACGCGCTTCGGAAATTATCCGCACGACGTACGGCGATTGATACGCGCAAGGGGTAAATTTAAACGGTAACGCAGTCGATCGCATTTTATATGTGTTTGTATGTGTATATAGAGGTTATGGCGCGGATGTATATACTTACCGAGGTGAAATCGTGTAATTTAATAAGGAGATGGGGAGGAAAGGGTGTGTTTTATACCGAGCTAGAGAGGTAACGTAAATCTTCGCGGATATGATGGCAGGTGGAGGGTACGTGAAACTTTAAGTACTTGTTCGTTGTAGTATAGATGATGCGCATGCATTTGCGATTTTCGTATCTAGCAAAGTGATTGAAAAGAAAATATGTTTCTGGACTTTAGAGGGATATTATAAGTTTACTGTCCGATAGAAAAGTTCTTTGAAATGCGATTTATATAACTCAAAAAAATATGGACTTATCTAGTTATTCCGGGAACTGTGGACTTATCTGATAGTGCAGTTCGCGTTTATTTTTGAGCGTATTCTTTAATTTAATTATAAAATGGGTCAATAAATTACAAAATTAGCCATTATTCAATGAATTCTTCTGACTTATTCAAGAAATTTCTATTTTTCTCACATTTCTATTAAATTTACGACCATTAGTATTGTATTTGTATTTTACTAATATTGTAAAATTTTTAAATTTATATAATTTGAAAATGTATAGGAATTTTTTAAATAAACAGATAAATATATATATTAGCCATCATATTCACATTCAATTTGAACAGATAAAATGAATTATAACTACGATAAACGAAAAAATGATGAATTTATCCGGTTATTCCGGGCAGAAAATTTGAAAAATGGACTTATCTGGTTACGTTTCCGGTGAATTGTAGCATTACGGCAATATTTTTGCTACTACTGAAAGTGATAAATGAAAAAGGCCTATTTGAAGATTCAAAATTCGGGGTTATCTCGATTTTAAAAAAAAAGTGGACTTATTCGGTTATTCCGGGAAGCCACAGATATATACTCCTGCAAAATCAATTACATATTTCGCGAGAATTCGGTAATGATACGCCGTGCTCGCCATAACCGCACGTATATATACATATATACGTACCCGGGCGATTTTACTTTGTTATCTGCTTTAACGGTCACGCGCTGTACAGGCGATGAAATTACTATAATCCGAAAATTTCTCAATTAAATATTTTATCCGTTCCCGGTAATAAAAGCTTTTATAGATAAATTCTTCATCAGTTGCGTGGAAATTCCGCGCGCCTGCGCATTTTCCATGGACTTTTGGTCGTGTGCGCGAGACGTAATTAAAAATTATATACACGTAAAATCTCTCGACGTACAAATACATTATTATATTGAAATTCCTTCTCAATTTGCAAAATTCGAGAGCGTCTGAAAAACACATTACATTCAACGATACACACATATCTATGTAAGCGTGGAAAATTGATTTCCACGCTGAGCAAACGTTATAATGTATATCCCCGTTTATAAAACCTGCACGCGACGAAAGAGCCTATACTTATCGAGTTATTCAATTAAGCTCACTTACAGGGTCAATCCCGCGAACGCGTCGTAAATTTTTCGACTCACGGTCCGCATTCGCGATACACGCCGATAAATAATCCGAGGGCAAAACGGTTACAGATACACGCCTATTTCCTCCCGTGCAAAGGAAAAGGAAGAATAGAATCGCTGTCGCGTAATATATAAAATAATAAACGACGACGGCGGCAACTCATTAGCCCGGGACCGTGTAGTTGACAGTTGTGTGCCTCATGCTCTATACTGCTGGCTGGCAAATAAAAAAAAGTATTGCCCCTGCCACTGCCGCTCCGTCATGAAGGTGATTTTAAGGGGCTCCCCCTTTTACGAGTGCCACCGTGGCCATAGCGCAGCCGTCGCGCCGCGCGGTCCTCATACTTCTCTCTCTCGCTCTCTCTTTCTCTCCTCCCCCTCGTCTTCTCCTTGGGTGCTTTTTTTTATCACGGCGTGTACAGTACCGTAGTAGTGCCTGCCAGCGGCAAACTGAACAAACTCGCGAGCGAGTGAGCGAGCGAGGGCCTTTTAATGGCCCCTTGAATGGCCAATCGTCGCGAGTGGAGCGTCTCTTTCGCTTGTGGTTCGACATGTGTGTGCGCACGCGCTGGGCTAATCCGCCGACCAAATAAATCGTTTACGGGGCACAATGAGCGAGCGGAACTGCTTCTCTTTCTCTTTCTCTTTCTCTCTCTCTTCTCTCGGCGTTCACGACGTCTATACTTCTGCTCTCGTAAGGTTTCCTTTTTTTTTCGTTTTTCCTTATTTTTCTCTGTTGTTGTAGTGCTTGGAGGACTGCGCTCGAATTCTTTACTGTTGTAGTACGAACTAATGAATGTTTTGAATTGAATGTTGATTTAATTTTATTAAAAATACAGGTTTATAAGAAAAATCTGAAGTTTAAATAGATCTATTAGTTTGTTTTAAACCATTTAATTTATATACTAATAATATAACTAATTAAGTTAGTAAATAGAAAGTACTTTAAATTAATTATAGTTTACTCATTTTTCAACTTGTTATAAATTTTCTTTGTACAAAAGATCAGGTGAAAAGTGTATTGACCTACTGAAATATTTCTTTCTACGTGGTTTATTTATTCCTAGCATCGTATTGAAATAATGTATTATATTAACATAATCCAACATAGAATGTTTAATATTTCATGCAATATGTCTCACGTTTCTTTACCACAAAATATTCTTATAATATCAACCAAATTGTCTACAATCTGATAAATCAAAAATTAATTTAAAACCTGACACGGTATCTATAATTACGTACTAATTACGCAAAGTGCTCAGCATTTACTTTGAAATACAGACTGATTTAACTAATTATATATATTTGCTTTGTCCCCAATAGTAATATATCTTTTTTAATTACATAAAGCTCGTAAAAAAAAGAAAAAGAAATCAGAACCGTAGCATCTTGCAGAGCAACTGCAATAAAAAATATAATATCCAACGGAGCTACCTAATTAACGAAGGGTGTTTTCTTAAAATAACAGGGGTACGATAATAAAAACAAACGAGTCTCATCACAGTCTTCCCTCGGTAATTCGCTTTTAATTATTCCTTCTTACTATAGTGTTAGCCGCTCGTCTTGGCCATTTTATTTTCGTGACCTCGAAACTTAGCTCACTTGCTTTTTGGAGCTCATGCTCGACTCTCTTTGTCGTATATGCACGGTGAGTTACAACAAGAGATGTCGATCTACCGCGAAGCAAGTGCACTGATTATAATCCTTTGAAAGGCGCGCGAAGCTGCCGAGGATCATCCGCGTCACACCGCATCGTATTGTTCTCCCTTGCGCGCATTATCCCCGGGGACTGACATGTAATGACGACCTTTTTTTTCCTTTTTTTTTCTCTTTCCCTTTCTTTATTTCGCTCTTCGCTTCCTCCTCTTAATAATGATCAACGGGCAGAGGCTCGTTGTGATTCATAAAGAGGAGCCGCTTATGCGCGCCGACTCGACGCGCGCTGCCTATTGTGCGTTCGTTGACGCTCGTCCCGGTGCGCGTGTCTGATGTGTATATATATGTATACACACACACATACATGTGTGCACGGCTGCGTAATAAATAATATTGAAAGGAGACACCTTGCGTTTACGGCCGCAGGATGAATTCTCATCGGTTTTGATGATTTTTCTCGTGTTACCGATAGAGATTGGCTTGTTATTGTTGGGTGATCAAATTCATTATCAGCGTTTGGGATGGTTATTAAGGTCTTCCGGTTTATATTTGAGATAATCTACAGTAAACGATTGATTTCTTCTAACGCATAAAAGATATATAATAGTAATATAATAAATTCTAAACCTGAGTCAATAGATGATTTATATTGTCGAATATATTTTTAAACAATTTTCAATACCTTAAAGTCTTAAAGAGCATTTTTACAAACTTTTTTAAACAGACATATTATAACAAAATTTAAAGTTCTCGAATAAAATGTTTTATAGCAAATATTACATTTAACAACAATTCTTTCCTAACGAAATTTAAAAAAAAAAAACAGAAAAAAGCTACGTAAAAAATGTTCTACATTTTTATTCACGCCTTGCCGGATAATAATAAAAATATTAAGGAAAAAAACATTGTGATTTAGAACCAGAATGCGAAAAACAAGAGAAACCTGACCCAGTGCGCAGTTACGTACTTCCACTGAGTCTTACTCCCGTTTCTTGACGCGCGCTAAGAGTCTTAAATTTAAGGCGCCGCGGCCGAAAAATCGCACTCTCTCTCACTTGCTAGAGACCAGAAGAGAATGAGAAAAGCGCGCGAAACTCACGTAAGGGTCTCGAGGAAGCCGACGATAGAGCATAGTTGCTCTGCAAGTGGCATTACGAATGCCCCCGAAGAGGGTTTTTCCTCGCACTTGATGTTTCTCTGCACTTGATTTTTATTTTTATTTACCTACAATTGTTTCGTTCTTATTCGCCTTATTTTCTTGGCAATAATATTATACTGTTGGATAAATAATAACATAATATTATTAGAGTTTAATTTAATGCTTTTGAAAACTATTAAATTATTTTAAAAAATTTAAGGAAAAAGTTAAACATTAACATGAACAACGTTTCGTATAAAAAATTTTACAATTCCTCCAAAAACTCAATTCACAAAATGCAAAACCTCGACCACGTACTTTTCACTCAGAGGTAAAACTATACCCAGCGAGCGCAAGTAACACAAAAAATCTGCAAGTACTCAAATCCACGCTACACCTCAATTTGCAACTTTCT
>JAYJLV010068032.1:0-16163 GCA_036873485.1 Torymus texanus
TTTTTTCAAATTGCATAAAATATTTACTAATTATATGTATTTTATATGTTTTAGGAAGGAGAAAAAATTGGGGAGATAAAAACAATTGATTTTAGTGATTTTAACAAAATGAAGTTTAAAGGCTATTTACTCAAAATATCATTTTTAAAACTTTGGCGTAGACTTTCTCAGGCACCACTGGATGGCTTTTCATCGGATAAAGCTTAAAATACTCGTTATTCATTCAACTCTACGCCAAAGCTCCAGTTTTTGGAATTTTTTTCTCTAAGCATTTTTTTTAGTTACAAAAACGATAAAAACTCAAAAAATTAACAAAAAAAAATGGTTTTTTGCATTAAAAACATACTTAGAGAAAAAATTCCAAAAAACTGGAACTTTGACGTAGAGTTCAATGTATAGCAAGTATTTTAAGCTTTATATGATTAAAATCCATCCAGTGGTGCCTGAAAAAGTTTATACCAAACTTTATTTTTTGAGAAAATCATAGCTCTTAGTAGAATGGGCTTAGGGACCTAGATACAATTTTATTTTAACAATAATTAGTTATATTTTTAATGTTTTTATAGATTTTATATGTGCTAATATTTTAAATTGTTTTTTTTAGGTAATTTTTTGCAGATGATTTTATAGCTGTAAGACCCCCTTAAAGCGTTTTAAAAGTGATAAATTATTGCATTTTATACATTTTAAGCATATTTTTTTTAATGCATAAACGTATAATTTTATGCGGATAAAGTGTTTGAAAAATTTACACATCTAAAATTGTGTTAAATCTGTGACACGCAATTAACACGTTTAAGTGTGTTATTTTAACACACTTGGATTTGCAGTGCTCGCTCCTCAAAGGGTGACAATATATTAATTGTTACAAAGTGAGGATCGAAGCGCTGTCGACCCAATGTCGACCAGCCAGAGGAAGACGCGGTGATAGACTCTGTCGCTTCGGGGGCATGACGCAAAAAACTAACAATTATATGTTACAGATCTACTCCTACATAGATCGCAATCTCCGACGTCAAGGACTCTAAGTCTGGATGAAAGAGGGGATATAGAAACCAGACATCGTGACAACGAAGGAACTCATTTGGGCTGGTGATAGATGTCCAGATTGTCGTCGAGCAGGACGAAAAGGAACACTAAAAGTAATACACGAATTTAGAATAAGTTATTTCTCTGTAAAAGTTTAAAATCAAATATTAAATTTATTTTTGGGTTAACTTTTTATTTTTAGGGTTAATAATTGATTAATTAACCAAATACAATTACGGAAGCTAAGTACCAATAATGTACTTCTAATTTATATGAATAATTTTTTATATTTTTTTATTATTTGACAAATAATAAATATGACAGCTTAGCGGCAAAAAATAAAAAATTGCAAAGAATTGTTTCACTACGATTGTCAGTTCGTAAACATTGTCAATGGGTGCCATAACAAAGTAAATCGATCCCAACTTTTGTTCATTCTTTGTTTGTCAGCTATTCTCAAAATTGCCAAATGATGATTTTTCTTACTTAACAATTTTTGCCATACCCCCTCTTATTTCGTTGGAAAAAGAATCTCGCAGAGTCAGCAAGTTTAGAAGAATATGTGTCAACTTTGTCACACTAATTAATGCTCAAAGGCGTACGTGTATAGCTTGAGTATTTCTGCTTGATTGCATCGATAAGTAACTTTGAAGAGGAAGCAGTCTTGGACCGAACCATGTAACGTTGTTCTCTCTCGTGTTCGCTCTTATACATATAAATAAAAACCAATATGATAGTAAACCGCAAAATTCAGCGAGCTGTGTCCTATTAACTTAACTTTTTACCCGAAGAAGTCATTATAGCAGCCATTTGTACTTCATCAGATTTTCCCATGTGTAGGTTAATTCTTAAAAAACAGCCTCGAAATTTGATTTTTGAGGTAGCTAGATAGTTGCTTGGTATATTCTTATAGATTTCCGTTTTAACTAGTAATTATTTATAACAAATTTAAGTTGAAAGAAAATGATTATTTGAGAAATCATTTAGTAGGAAGAGGATTAAAAAATCATATTATCGTAAATTTAAATATAAGAAAAGTTTCTTAAAAATATTTTGGTAACTTAAATTTCTTGAAAGTTACAAAGTCATGCCAAAGTTTACTTAGTATTGAAAATTATATGAAGGATAATGTTACTGATAAAAGAACAAAAACAATTACATATTTAGATCTATTTGGAATCAATATAAAAAATTCAATATTACGTTGCCATTTTTTTCACTATTAGTTTACCTTTATTAAAAAAATATGTTAAATGACTTTCGTGACCTTCTCAAATACAACGAGTACTATATACTATTCGTAAAATTCAATGTATATCATATACCGCATTCCATTTATTCATAAGTAGCTCGTAATGTAATACCATTGAAAAAGTGACGGATGTAGCTCCCTCGATGACGACAGAAAAATATCACAGCGTTCCTGGGTACGCGCATGCGCGTTAGAGAAGCGCACCACTGGTTATCGATTACGCATTAGACGAAAAGATGAATGAAGAGACAAAAATCTTTCTCTGAACTTTTTTTGTCTGTAATCTTGTTATTTGTTTGGCGATAGATGAAGCGTCACTTTCTTTTATTGCTGATATTATACATTCTTGTAGAATTAAGAACGGAAGAATACGAGTGTCGGCTCTTTTTCCATAACATGGCGGCCCTACATTGTTTTTTGATTCAATATTAAAATTTTTAACGTGCTAGATTTCTATTATGAAAACCCCTCCTCTGGCAGCCAGCAAGAGAGTTCTTTACCTCAGCGTCCCAGGCTATTCGAGCATTGTATTTTCGCTTATTACTTCGTTTTTTTTTAATTTTATACTTCTTATTGTATCTTTCGAGTTTCTTCGCACTATAATGAAGAAGATGTTTCATCCTTTGCAGTAATCGTTCGTCGCCCTGAAACATGATTATTTCATCACCGTCACGACAACAACTTCATCGGTGAAGGAATGCTCAGATCGTCGCTCTCCATGGAGCCTGCATCAGTGGCCTGACCCTATGTATGTCTTTATTGTCTGCCTTGCGAATAAATTAAATAGATTAATAATGTATCCAGTCAAATTAAGAAAGATTAAAATACATCTTTGCTTTAACTCGTTTTCTCCCCCCCCCTCTCTCTTTCTCTCTACTAAATATTTATCATACTGCAAGCATAAATGATGTCTTTACAATCTTTGCACTCTCCATTTTTGCAGGGCCAGTATATTTGAAATCACTTAAATAATAATAATTATTTCAGTCGAAAGTATAATAAATTTACTTTTGACAGAATCTACGAAATTTGAACCGACCTAGACATCACAAAAAAGAGAGATGGAGAGAGAGAAAGATTGAAAATGTAGATACAAAAAATTCAGTCTTAGCTGCCGTACTTGGGTTCAGATGATTTTCTACGGCGACCCAGCCTAAACCGCGTCAACGAAGAACTAGGTATCAGCGCGCAGGACCACAGGATGCTCGGCGACTAACTTCCTGACCGTCTACGGGATAATATCGTGGAGCCAGATATGCAGTACCGACTAACAGCGCAGTGCTTCCTTTCATAAATGTAATATTTTAGGATATTCCGTATAGAAGTAGTCTCTCGAGTGTCTTTAGCCTCGCATCATATAGTTTATAATGAGCTATTGAAACTTTGTATTCATTCCAATCAGCATTATTTAGTGCTAGTTTCTCTGCGATATTCGTGTATAAAGTAATTTATATTGAGAAATTTCTATGTCCAATGTATTAAATATTGTGCCTTTAATGGGCAACTTGTTATCGTAAAGATTCTTTTTTATATTATTTAACGTTGAGCTTTGTGAACTCATATGAAATTAATTTGTGAAATATTATTAGATATTAGTAATCTTTTTCGTTTGTCTTCTAGTGGCGAACCATTATTATAATACCTTTAAATATAAGGCGAGAAATTAGTTACTCTTTACGTGGCTGAAATTCTTCCGCTAAGAACTTCTGTAGAGTAGTTGTCGATATTATAGTGGAAGAGCTAGTGACTGCTATTTTGTTTAAACTATCAATATTTAATTTTTTGAAAGCTATCATTTAAATTAAAAAATATTTTTAAAAGGTATAATATTTCTTGATGATTTTTATGTATTCTTTTTTCTATTAACAAAAATAGAAAACTTAAAATTAATTTATCAATATCTAGTTGATAATGATTATCCATTAAGGTTTATATACACACACGCACACACACACATCGCTAATCCTCTTCACTATTTACAAAACATGTACACCGGTTCTCCTATTCTCGCTTTCTACGCCAATACTCGTGTAAAATGCATATAAAATGCTCAAAATTAACAAGCAAGCAAACGATACATAATTATTTTAGAAACCCGATAGTAGAAAAGAATACGCTAGTCCACAGACTCTAATATCGATTTTTTTGTAATATGGAATTCCCGTAAAAAATTGAATATCAAAGAAAGAAAACCAGAAATTGTTAAGACGAGGGATTTTGTACTATATAGTTAGGCTTAATTTATTGCAGAAAATAAATAAAGTTTGGAGTACATGCAGGTTTTTGAAAATAATTTTTTGTTATATATTATATTTCGATATCCTGGTATTGGTTTTCTTCGATTTGGTTTTCTTTGTTTGATATTCAATTTTTTACGGGAATTCCATATTACCAAAAAAATCTGAAAAAATTCAACGAAGTACCTTTCCTGGTTTCCAATCACCCAAAATTGTATTATGATTTTTCGGAGTGCTACGTTGCCTCACAAAAATGATACATACTTCGTTTTACAAAAAAAACATGAAAAAATTTTATTTTAGCCCTTTGCAAAAATAAGTCTTCCAAAATTTGGGGTTCACGGGCATAAAATACTTATGCAAGGTCCCTAAAAGACAGTATGGTTAGCAAAAGTGGTACCTCAAAAAAAAATTTTTTTTAGCTCTTAAAAGTCGATTTTTTATAGAATTCGACTTATACATTTTCTGATGCGTTAAAAACGAGTAAGAACTCAAAAAAGTATGGACTTATCCGGTTATGCCCTTGCGCAACTAATAGTTCGATTCGAACTATCGTACGATTTGAATAGAAAAGATAAATTTTCTAATAATATAAAATATGTCAATATACCACAATATTACAAATTTGACATAACGAAAACGTGGATTAAACGCAAACGAGAAAAAAAAAATTAGGCTATGGGATATTTACACATTATATCTCCTAAACATTCGGAAAGATTTTTTTTCGAAACTAATTTTAAATCGTGTAAAAGGTGCTACTTCATTTTCCGATTTACGTACATATAAAAATAAAACTTACAAAACATATAAAGAAACTGTGATTTCTATGGCTTTAATTCAAGATGATTCTCAAATTTTTAATATATTTGAAGAAGTCGTATTATGCTACCTTCCCAGCTCTATAAATTTTTTGCGTGGTTAATTTTAGCAGAAAATTATCAAGGAACAGATATATAGGATAAATTTTAAAGTTACTTGTGCGAAGATTTTAAGGAAGACAAAGAAAATCAAGCATAAAATCATATAGATGATATATTATTATTAGAAGATATGTCTTGTAAAACATTTGGTTTACCAGAGCCTAACCTTCTTAAAAAAGTAAATATTTTCTAAAATAATGATGATGTTTTGAATAGTAGTAAAATGTTTGATGATATATTCAGACAACTGAATAAAGATCAGAAACTAATTTTTGAACAATTATTACACAATACAAATAAAATTATCTTTATCAATGACCCAGGAGGCTCAGGAAAAACATATTTATACAAAACTATAATATACTACTTTATTTCAAAAAATAAAAATATTATATCAGTGGTATGGACTGGTATAGTCATATATTTTGTTACCCAAAGGAATGACGACTCACAAAACATTTAGATTGCCATTAGGTCTCAATAATATTGAAAGTTCGTTTTTAAAATTAGAGTCAGATAAAAACAAATTACGCGACGTCGAAGTTATTATTTGGAATGAGGCATCAATGATTCCTAAAAAAGCTTTATAAAATTATTGATAAAACTTTTAAAGACGTATGTATGAACGAATTACCATTTGCAGGAAAACTTATAATTTGAGGTGGAGATTTTCGGAATTTTTGACCAGTAGTGAAAAATAGTTTCAGAAATGCAATTATTGAAGAAACCATAAAGTATTCTGATTTATGGTCTTACTTTAAAATTTTCAAATTATATACAAACTTACGATCAAAAAATAGTAATTTCTCAAAATTCTCACTACAAATTGGTGAAGGAGAAATAAATCCTTTTACAATACCTCCTGTTGGGGAATTAAGCAGTTTTGAATCTCGCGCAGTTGCGCGCTCGGCGGAGTGGCAGCACCTCGAGGCACATCAGCGGAACGGCAGATCCTGCACTGATTAGGTCAGTAGTTAAAGGACTAATGCTTTCTTTCTCTTTCTCTCCCATATCTTAATGGGAGAGACTTGATTTGACTTGCGCCACGGGTGACAGTTTGCACGGCAAGGAGAAGGAAGCGAATTTGAACGCGCTCTCTCTGCTTTTAGCTCCAACACGAGGCACACCTCAAACAACAGCTATGCTTCGAATTTGGATTTCACTCAAGGAGAATTTCACTGACTCGACTCATCATTGGCTGTACGCATCATCGGCTCAACTCATCGTAACCACATCAGTCACCTCAGCGTCTTCATTTTGCACCGTTGGAGCAACTCACCGGTGTATTTCACCTGGCAGTGCACCTGCACAGCATCATCTTCGCTCATCAAAGTGACTACGAATATTCAAGGTAAACTCATTTATCGCTTTAAACTCACTGTTTATCAAAGGTTAGTCTCCCCTGCGAAGGCAATAAAATTTATACGCCCACTCAAAACCACATACACTATTTTGTAACTTCAACTCAACATACTTTGTTGCCTGCGAGCAATGATTACCATGTAAAATTAAAACTGTGAATATTAACTGTAGTTCATTAAGAAAACCTGTATGTTAATTGTAAGTGTAATATATTGTACAGTGTTACTAATCTATTTGTATATGACTCAAAATTTATTTAAACACCCACAGCATGTCCTCACACAATTTATGCAATTCTCAGACACCTCCCGATTGGAAAACAAACGATGTTTGTCTGAAAATTTATAAAGATATTAATCAAACATGATCACATGACAGTTAATAATAACTATGATCGTATTATATTAGCTGCTCATAATGATAACATTATTTATTTGAATAACAACATATTGAGATTATTAAATGGTAAAGAAAAAACGTATTATAGTATTGACTATGCAACACATAAAAGAGTAGATCAAACTGATGATGAAAATATTCTTCTAAATTTTCCAATAGAAACTTAAGATAAAGTTAAAGTAGGCTTCCTCTTCATGAATTAAAACTAAAAGTAAATGCAATAGTTATGTTAATTAGAAATTTGAGTATGAATGATGGCTTGTGCAATGGTACTAGGCTTAAAATTAGGTGGGTACAAAAGTTTTCATTCCTAGAATTACACTAAATACAGGTGAATCTTCCTCTTTACCGTTCATTCTTTATAGAAAACAATTCCCGATCACTTTAGCTTTCTGCATGATTATTAATAAATCACAAGGACAAAGTTCTGATTATATAGGATTATATATCAAAAGACCACTATTTTCTCATGGTCAATTATACGTAGCATTATCAAGATATAGAAATCAAAAATATATATATTCAAAACGAATTAGAGAACTCATCAGATATTGAAAATATATTTTGGAAAAAAGTTCTGGATGACTGTGAATGAAACCTCTCTTTCTATCTCTCTCTTATTATATCAGTTGATTAGGTCTCTTGCAGATACCACTGTTTTGTTTACAATATTCATATGTTGAAAAATATATTTTTAATATTCGAAAAGTTATTATATACTTTCATAAATTTTATTATATAGTAACATAATTAATATATTAAAATTTATAATAATTATATTTCAATATACCATATGAAATTTGATAAATGAAAAAAAAGCGCGCCCTTCTATTTACCCCATTGGGTGGTGTGGAAAAATAGATTTAAATTAAGATTACATTTCGATATTACAATTGGTAGAATATTTCAGTTGGAGTTGATAAGCTGAGTGAGTAACGGAGTACTCTTTTATTTATTAGTACTCCTGCTAACGCTGTGTAACCGCTCCTTAATTTTATAGCTCATCCTTACAATAGTGTAATTCTTTTAACTTTATAACATTGCCATTGACAGTTACAGCGACGTTTATAGTCATAAATTTCAGAGAAGTAAAGTATTTGCTTGGTTAGAAAAAAATATTTCTTCAAAAAAATAGAAATCTACATTAAATTTAACAAATACATTAAAGATTATAATTAATATATTTCAACATTGTATTCGGGGGTTGACGAGCGGAGCGAGTAGGTGGGTACCCTCACCCCCCGTGTGTGTATATATATATATATATATATATATATATACACACACACACACACACACAAGACACTTGTAAATTTTAATAAGGAGTAGATTATGTTTATGCGACTGCGGTCAAGTCACCGGCCTTGTAGGCGCAAGGGTACCTCTGCAGGACATTTTTGTTTCCTGCGTTCTGCACCTCGCGAAATAGAGTCTATCGTAGCATCTTTCTCTGATCTTTCGAGAACGGGTTATTTATTGATGTTATCCGGTGCCTGGTGATTCCATTCATTAGTCTTCGCCTGCTCACGGTATCCAAGTATTCGTTTGAGTAGGCGGTCCTTGCAGTAGATTGGAACCCACCAGCCTAGGGATGGAATTACTAGTCCTCCTTTCGATACCGAGGCGTAGGAGTAGCCTAGCGAAATGTTTATCGACTGAGCCACCCATTGCCTTGCAAAGATACATCTTATCGGCATTGTCAATGTCACTGATGTTAACTCTCCCCAGAGTGATGTGATAGTATACTTAAGGGGGTGAACCGGCCTTTAGTGCAGAAATCTGCTGTTATGATTTGAGTGGAATCTTCGTTAAACGTTCGAGGACGGAGCTGAAAAACAGCACTAGATTATCAAAGTGAGCAAAGGAGATGGTCTATAATAAGGTGAAATATTGCTAGTGATAGGAGATCACCCTATTTCTCTCCTCGCGTTACTTTGATTGGCTTGGATGACGAGGCCGTCTCCACAGCGTCGTAGTGTTACTGGCGTAGAGATCCCTGCGATAGCGTGTCAAAAGAGATGCGAGGCCAGATGCTTTCGTTATCTGCATGATGATACAGTGTTTTATAATATAGCAGGCCCTCGTGAGATCCAAAGTTGACACGTAGGTCCTATCCTTTGTGCTACAATCTAGTGTAGGAATTGGAGGAGATATAGCAACGATAGATAAGATGGATATTGGTCTAATATCTTCTAGCAGAGAGGTCCGAGGCTTCTTGGAGATGAAGATGGTTCCGCCATATGTTTAAGGAGTCCCTCACACTAGAGAATGAGGTTGAAGATTCGATAATATTAGTTAGCTGCTTGGAATCTTTGACATCTCTCAATGTACTCTTGATCTACCGTATGGGGTTAAAGCGAATCCAATTGGCTGCTTGACATCTTCTACGTCTTTCAAGATACTCTTGATGTACTGCATGCGGTTGAAATGCCAATGCCTTTATGTATCAGAATATTCTCTGCGCCTAGCCTGCCTACGATTCAACTCTTGCCGGGCGGTTAAAGATGGTTACTATCAGTGGAATTACATAGAACTAAACATGCCCTAGATAACCCATTTTACATCATCTGAGAATGATTTTTCTTCCTCGTGAAATATTGAATTAAAATTTTTAGACAAAGTTGTTCAAAGAATGAAAAATCATATTCAGATGACCTAAAATTCTAGGTTAATATTCTTCGAAGGATCTACAATCGTCTTTAGATAATTAAAAATGGATTATATAAAACCTGATTAGTATAATACAATACCACAGATTAAATACTAAAAAAAAGATCTCGGTAAAGAAAATGTGATCTGTGACGGCCTACATGAATGTGAATGGAATCAGCCCAAAGCAATTGTTGCTGTAATCGATGTCATATACGATGCTGCAAATCATCGCGACGCTCCGCGGTCACCGCGTGTACATATATATATTTTGTATAAGCGCGCACCCGTCGAGCGAAAGTGGGGCCGTGTTCGTAAGAGTGCGGGCCAGACGGGTCAGCGCGAGAGGGGAAAACGCTCCCAGCGGGAAGAATCGCACGTAGAGTGTATGTGTGTATGAGAAAGAGAGAGAAACGGGTAGTGGTGATCGTTCTCTCAGTGGGGAGAAACACGTGGAAAACGAATAACGGATATGGTGCTCGTTCTCCCAGCGGGAAGAATCGCGTAGAGTGTGAGTCCGGGTAGTGGTGCCCATCTCTCCTAGCGGGGGAAGAGGTAACGTAAAGACTGTCGCCGCTACGTCGTCGCCGCGTAGGAGGCATCCAGCGCGAATAGTGAACAAACGCACGAGACAGATAGCCGCGGTCTCGCGGCGGCTCGGGCGCGAGAGCCCTGCCGACGCGGGATAGTAGTATCAGCCGGAGAGAATTTTATAGCGAAAATTGTGAGTTTTCCGTGATCACCTGGCGCCCTATTAGAAATTCGGCGATCACGCGTTTATTAAGAGCAAGAACGCTTTGTACACGCAGAACCGGGATTAGCGATAACGCGTATCGCGAAATACCGTGTCACACATAATAACCATTAAATATCATATCGGCTGATGTCACAGTAGATAGGAATGATCTTATGGGTTATTAAAGGCATACTTTATTGGAATAATTGTTTAAAAACTCTATATTATTAACACGTAATATGCTGTATACACTGTTATATAAAATATTACACGAGTAGTTTTCGATTTTAGTATTGCAATAAACTGTATAAAGTAGTTCTATAATTTAATTTTTGATTTACTAAATCCAAGATGAAGAAAATACGTTATTTTAATATTTTATGTTTTTCAATACCAGGTGAAATTATATATGACTCGCGTGTTTTGAATTTGTTAAAAAATCTTACCACTTATGTAATTGCATACCTGCTGAGAAATCTTATGAGATTTCAGGTAACGCGTACAAAAGTTGAAAAATGAAAAAATAATTGCATAAGAAATCACCTAATATTGATCATTAATCAAACTAAAGTTTATGTTTTCATGAAAAATTGTTTTATTTACAGCTTGAGAAAAATTAATTTTTAATAGATTATTGAACGTTATCAAAGCATTCAAAAACTTAATCTGATTAATTTATTTGAATTTTACGTTAAGACTGCATCCTGAAAAATAATAGCTTAAACTATCAAAAATATTTATCTTTGGCTGAACTTCAAGAGATGTACACAGTAAGTTACTAACCTGGTGTTATAGTGGGAAATATTTGTCCCGGCAACGACGGTGGATGTTCCTCCTCTGGGGATCGCTCTGAAGCGTAACCCTGATCCAGCGGCTCTCCTCCCGTTGTCAATTTATGCAGCTTTAAATCGACGCATTTGTTACCTAGTGATTGCGGCTGTTTTTGCAGTTGTTTTTGTTGTTCCTGCTGATAAACAAAAATAGATCACGGTTGTAACTACGTTACATAAATTTTTGAAATATTGATATTATTATACAACAAATGTAATTTCATGTTATATTTTATGCAATTTGATTTGCAAAGAGTATCTTTAAAAAGTAGCTAAATGTAGATAAGAAGCGATTTAAAAAATCTATCTCTATTATAATTTTTTTTTAAGAAAAATCTAAATATTTGTATGAATTCCTTGAGCTATTATTCTTTAACTGTATGATTATACCGTAACAATATGATTACAAATATTAGATTTTCATAAAAACATTCCCTGAAAATGATTTTTACACCGAATTAGTGATTTGTTGTGTGAAGGTAAGTTCTAAACAATAACAATATTTATGTCGTTTTTTCAATCAACAATTATCCGTCACAGGAAGATAACAATCAAGAATAAAAAAGCAGGAAAAAGCAGTAAAATATAAGGGTTCATATAAATGGTTATTTCTTATTAGAAAGTGTCTATTAGGACTCCTATATAAAAATTTTAATTTCCCTAATATTTTTTACGAGTAGTAGAATAAATATTTTAGTCTGTACATGCATATAACCTCTCCTTCGTTATAATTTTGTCGTAAGCATCCATGCATTACGACATTGACAACCGAGCTGAAGAAACACAACGGATCTCGGTGCGAGAATGAAGAAATTATATTTTTCTTCAAATTTTGTAGTAGCAGCTTTGTACACTCGGGTCTGTACAATGACGAGTGTCGTCTAGACATAATACACTAACTGCATAAGTACTAGGCTTTGTTTCAATAACAAGAGCGTTGTATTATTTTGTGTGGTTGTATTGTTATGAATATTTGTGACAGCAAGTAAAAAGCATGAATAAGCATTGTATTCTTGTGAAATTCATCGAAAAAGAATTTGATATTACTGATGTTCTCCACGCACATAGAAAATTTTCTAATTTTCAAGATTTATGTTTTCTCAGTTCCGAATGCCATAATGATATAGGTTAACTTTTGCACTTTTTGGCCGCTTCTGCAATTAGCGCATTGAGTAAACTTGCAATTTCTCACCATGTCCGAGACACAAAGAGATCTGATTAATGAATCTAATCTGAAGTTTCTCATCATCAAAAATAAAGGCATCGGTTTCGAAAGCGAGTATGGAAAAAAGTATAGATCAATTGCTGCGTTAAAAGACATTATATGGATAAATTCCAGATACATTCTTAAAAAAATTTGAATATTACTTTAATTTTTGCTATGAAAATATTTCTTTCTGGTAAAAAGCAAAATACTAATAAAAACACATTTGACATTAATAAACTCCTTTTTAAAAATTATATTCTTAATTCTTGAACTGATACTTTTATTCGTAAGTATATTTCTTTTTATTACTGAAAATTCCGTGAAATTAAAAATACATGAGAAATAACAGGCAATTAGTAAAGAAATATGAATTGGTACAAAAATAATTGTGATTATGTTGAAGACTAAATTGAATAGTATCATTATTTTCATTAATATTAAGAGAAGAAACATTACCAATTATTTACTTCCATACAACTTATTAGCTTATACAAATACAAACCATTTGCGGTTGCTGTTGCGAATTTGTATTCTTTTGTGTCTGATTTGGTTGCTGATGTTGCTGATGTCGATGTTTTATCAGTTCACAATCTGGTTTGTGCACCATCTTCAATAAAAGGTCGTCATCTATTTTATCTATTGAAATACGACTTGCACGAGTCGGACCATCACCGAGCTCACCCAGGGATGGGGCACTGCGTTTCGTCGAGTCCTGACGGCGTTTCGGAAGTGTACCGACGATGTCAAGCTCGGCACTGCGGTGCGCCCGGCCCCGAGACAAAGTGCTCGAGTTGCGACGCCAATCATTATGGTAGTGATGTCGACAGCCGCTACCGCTGGTTCCTGTGCTTCCAGCATCTGAACCTCGAGCCTTGCGCAATGATTCAGCATGCCGACATTTTATCAAATCGGCACCCTCTAATCTGTACCTATAATCAGAAGATAAGGATTTTGATACTAAAATATATAATGTCTTAGTAACAGCCTAAACGTTAATATCCCTATTGTACAATATACTCAAACTTCGACTATAGATTGAGTTTTATTTATGACAATGTAATATATGAGGTGTTTTTCGTCGACACTCCCAACATGGTGCTTGAACGCTAAATCATGCTACTTGTACCCGTAGTTGCGATATTAAAATGTACCATTATGAAATGTATATAATAAGCATTTTCGATGTACTTTTCCTCGGCTTTTACTGTAATATTTGTTTTCCATAATTTTTTCGCTTCAACCTTAAAAAAATGTGTATATTTCTAAAAAGGTTTTTTTATTTATTTATAATTATTTTTTTAGTAGTTTCAATCAAAAGATCAGCTTTTTTCGATGAAATAGATATTTTTAAAATGGAACTTTCTTAGTATTTTCGAGGAATGTAACCCCGAACATGTCAAATACCGTACTGCAGCGTCAAACCAGTGCGTGAACATGCATCTCCTCGACTGTACGGTGTTGTGCAGCGGAAGGTTACGATAAGGTTTTTATATTTTATGTATTACTTTCAATTAATAGATGGCACCAGAGTCATACACAGGGAAATTCCCCACGGCCCAAAAATGTAAAGGAATCCAAGTTTTATAGAATTTCGCTTATAATTTTTTATTTTTTTACAAAGCCCAAAGTCAACTTTTACGATATTAAAAAAATACTAGTAATATATACCTCGCTCCTAATGTCACTCGGTAATACAAAAAATCCGTTTTTAACCCTTCTTTTAATCTTTTACATAATCTCTTACACTACTCTTTATACACATGAACTACTGGATAGAAGACGGACGGACGGACGGATGGACATTTTGACTTTATAATATTCTAAATAGATAA
Organism: Torymus texanus; assembly: GCA_036873485.1. Lineage (NCBI taxonomy): Eukaryota > Metazoa > Arthropoda > Insecta > Hymenoptera > Torymidae > Torymus > Torymus texanus. The sequence goes on from JAYJLV010068032.1 coordinate 14,457, forward strand.
ATAGATTATTATAAATTAAAATATAACAATTGTTACAATCAAATTTTATTTTCATCATTCGAGCTCAATACAAAAGCAATTATATGTTTTTCATAAACTTTGAATACTTGTTGATTATTTAGATATGTAGATAACAATAACAATACACATTAATAACTACTCTTATTTTATGTTAATTTTATGCACTAGTGTTTAAATATCAGAGGATAAGTAACACTAAGGATAACCAAAATTTTATGAATAAAATCAGAATATCTAATAATTTGTTGGCATTTGCAAGTTTTTGAGCGAAATTTGTAACATTCCCTACCGCAGGCCCGCAAGTTTTTCGTATTTGCGGAAAAATTTATGATAATTCATATTCTTTAAATCCAGAAAGTGAAAAACTTCGTAAATCCGGGAAACTATATGTAATAGATAATTAGCTAATAACATTAGACTTCAAAATCAAAATAGTAAAAATTATTCACTATAATTATTGACTGAATTAGATAATTTGATTCGAACTATTAATCCCTATTCTATGGCATGTAAAATGATGCATGAGATAGAAAAGGAAGAATATAAAAAAGCAGAGAAATGTGGATTATTACCGAAATAAGTTCAAATGTATATGATTAGAAACAGTTTATGTTGGTGAAGACGGTATTTCTCAAAGCGAACGAGACATTTGTATTTATTTTAAAAGTTCAGATGCATGTAGGATACCTATTATTAGTCAACATATTGATCCAGTGATTTATCCGCTATTGTTTACTCGTGGCGAATGCAGTTGGCATCCAAATTTGACATGTTTTGATAAAAATGGCAAAAAAAAATAAACTTACTACATTACAATATTATAGTTAAAAGTTAAGTATTAGACAAAATTTTAATCCACGCATATGTTCTAGAAAGCTTACTCAGCAATTTATTATTGACGCTTGGACAAAAATTGAAAGTTGTAGATTATATTATATTAGAAAAGAGTAGGATTTTTTCAAAACAGAGGTGTATAAAGGCTTAATGTATTATGTACACAATAAAGCAGCAAATTCAAATTCTTTAATTATCACGGGAAGTCCCCGTGCTATCCAACAAAATTTTTTAGACTCGATGACTATATGTCAAAATTTCGCCAAACCAGATTTATTTTTAACTATGACCTGCAATTCACATTGGACAGAAATAGCAGAAAATATCAATGAAAATGGAAATGCAATAGATAGATCTGATATTGTTACTTGCGTTTTTCATGAGAAATTAATATTTTAAAAGATGAATTATTGAAAAAGAATATTTTTGGCTATATATATATAATGACGGGGAAGATGTTCCTGCACGTCAAAAGTAGTAAAATTGTTGTAAAGCGAGTGCCCGGAGTAGCAACATCGCATCGCGAACGAGCACGCGATCGCGAAAGAGTTGAGCAGTGTTTCCGCGCGCACGCTACTTTCCTCCCGTCCTAATATGTGCTGTACGCATTGCCTATCCGTCTCTCGCTAACAGAGCAGCCGACAACAACAAACAGCATAAGCTATAGCCACAGCTCTAGCTTATTGAAGTATATCAAGAAGGTAGAAAATTTGTCGTATGGATACGAAAATACAGCGTACATCGTCGGCTGAGGGGAATAAGGTGCTATCTCGGCGCAGCGCTGAAAAAGGTGCTATCTCGTCGCAGCGCTCAAAAAGGTGCTATCTCGCCGAGATTTCGAAAAGGTGCTAT
>JAYJLV010068072.1:0-16158 GCA_036873485.1 Torymus texanus
CTGGACAAAAGAATCCCTATGAAGAGAGAGAGAGAGAGAGAGAGAGAGAGAGAGAGAGAGAGAGAGAGACGGAGAGCAGCAGCAGCAGTGGCTCTCTCGGTGCGGTGGTATAGCTGCACAGCAGCAGCACGCGCTTCTCCTGGCTTTCTTCATCGCGATTTTTCTATTTCTGGCCGCACGCGCGCTCGCTTGGTATGACGTAGAAAGAGGGAGGGAGGCGACTAGCGTATATTTTTTGCATAGACTCTTTGCTGCGTGCGATTTTTTTTCTCTCATGTTTGCAAAGTATTTTCCCAGAGCTTCCTTTTTGCAAGGACATCGTGCCGTTACCGGTGCTACTGCTGCGGCTGCTACTCTGCCGTTTGCGTGCAAAGAAACGTTGTTTGTAAAACCAAGTTTTGAAATGTTAAGATTGAATGGTGCATGCTTTTTTCTATTTATTGGTTTTACGTATTTTAAAGTCATGATAAGTTAGGTTGATACCAGTAGTATTCTCGATGATCTGAATATGTCTTGAATAGTTTGTTAAATATTACTGCAGTGGTAATACATTAGTAAACAAGGGACTTTAATAAATTAAGAGGACAAGCCTGGGTTAAAGTCTAAAAAAAGAAAAATTAATATAATTAGTCAGATATGATTATTTTCTTAAATCTATATAAAAATCAACTCTCTGGCTCCTATATTTTGATTTATACGTCTGTATAATATAACCACTGGATTGAAGTATCAATTTTTGTATATCACCCCAGGGCACGTAGCACTGCTCTGAAACGCTTTGACCAAATGAATGAGAGAGTGGGGAAAATCTTGTTTATACATATTTACACAGAATAAGTGGAGCAGATTTTTGAAAAATTTGAATTCACCCATTAATATCCATCTTTCAATAATTTTTTAATGATTTTTTTAATGATTTTTCCAATTTTTTCACATATTTCTATATATACAAATTAATTGAATGTCTATTTTCGAAATCTGCTCCACTTATTCTGTGTAAATATGTATAAACAAGATTTTCCCCACTCTCTTATTCATTTGTTCAAAGCGTTCCATAGCAGTGCTACGTGCCCTGAGGTGAAATATAAAAATTGATACTTCAATCCAGTGGTTATATTACAGATTTATAAATCAAAATATAGGAGCCAGGAATGTGCTAAAATGTGGTTTTTTATATATATTTTTTAGATATAAAGTTGTTTTTTATATAGATTTAAGAAAATAATTATATCTGATTATAATTATACTAAATTCTATTTTTTTTTAGACTTTAATCCAGGCTTGCCCCCTTAATCGATTACGAGGATATCATATTTTACCAGTAGCCAAATCTTATTAAAACTGCCCATTATTCCGGCTTATTTTTTTTTAACTACACGTTCTCTTGCATCACTCAATTATTATTTGTGTTATACGCAATGTGTAAAATATGCTGAATTTTCGTCCTAAAATACCTACTTACGCTTTAATGCTTTCAATTAACGCTCATAGTTGCCTCCAGCCGGTGACTCATTAATATTTGCAAGAAAAAAATTGCTTATTAACTTGAAAATTTTCATTTTGCTCCTAATGTTGTTAAAGTAAAGCTCCCCGCTCATTAGATTCGCAATCAAATTTCCCGTCTAATGGCTTATGCCCGAAGAATTTCTGTAAATAATGCCCTCGAAGGTAATTTGATAATCCTTGGCCACTTCCGCGCATAATTTTCGCATTTTTTAATTACCAATTAATGCTTTTTTACCCGCTTCCCCTCGAAGAAAAAGCGCCGCCCTAAGCACAACGTTTAATTAGCCGGAATGACGAAAAATGCACTTTTACATCCGCGATAGCAAAACCTGCAGTAGCAGCAGTAGCACTCTATGTATAAAAACGCAAATTCCATCCACCCCCGTCAGCTCTGCTTCCTTTGTTTTGTCTCGTCGGCCGCCACCTTCGTCTCTCCTCCGGTTCCTCGTTTCCGCAACGCACGGCTGCTGCTGCTGCTGCTATCTCGATGAAAATCGCGTAACGAAGCCCGTACATGCGAACGAGTGCAGACGCCCCTGCGATTACTTTCTGCGTGTAAACCTTTACGCGAGTCTATCTACGTTATTTTTTTTTATTTTGCGAGCACCCGACGACGATACGCGCTGGCCGCGCGATAACGAGATTTCGCATGTGTCAGCTGTCGGATCACATGTAGTTTCGCACGTTTCTCTATAGTTTTTTTTTGTCCTCTAGTACACCTGGTGGACTTTTCACCTCGCCCTTCTTTCCGTTGCAGTCTTCGCTCGCGAGCGAATTTTCCAGTTTCGAGGTGGTCTGAGTTCGCGAAGAAGCTGGAGCCGCAGGCTAAGTTCGGATTAATTTGGCATCTGGTTTTGGGCGAGAGTACGTAATTATCCGAGGATACTTTTAGTGGTTACTTGTACAATGGGTGTACGGTTAATTAGAGCGAGCGAACGGATCAATATATATATATATATATATATAGCCAATAAGGAAATAAATGAACTTTTGGGAATCGGAATAACTGGGTTCGAAAACTTAATTATTAAATTTGATTAAAATTTCAGTAAAGCGTCAAAATGTAAATAGATTTTCTCCTCTAATCATTTTTAAATTTAATATTACTTAAATAATTAATTTTTTTTTAAATCTTTTTCGTAGATAATTATTCTAACTAGATAAATATTTTAAATAGCAACCACGCTCACGGTATTTTTAAACTGTACTAAATAGAAAATAAAATACCAAAGAAACAATGTCTACAATTTAATATATAATTACCATCTCTCCACTGTCACACATACAGTTAACCCACTCGATCAAAAAAATTTTCAGAACTATTGACACTCGCAAATAAACGAAAAATATCATACAACAACTATACCCTTGCTCGTTTAATCATTCGCGTTCTCAACAAAAGCCATCCACTAACACCAACACCATCACACACATATACATACGCACACGGCTTCATACCCGCGAGGCAAACGAGATGATGCTCCCTCGCAATTTTTTCGCGCGTCGCCATTTTTGCTCGCTAACGCGTGTGCACGCGCGCGCGAGCGCTCGGCGTTCAAAGCGATTGGGGCTTTTGTTAACCACTCGGGCGATATTGTGTCGGTCTCACCACCTCACTCTCCCTCCCCCTCCCCCTTTCGTATCGATTCTTGGCAATTAGCGTCGCAAAAAAGCTGCCGCCGCCGCCACCAACGTCGTGCTCTCTTTTTTGCCGGCGTCACCGGCGCTTCTTTGTTTACCGCTGAAAATCCGTCGGACGACGAGAACGAATTTTTTTCAAAATAGAGAGAGCATGTGACATGTTCACGTGTACGTGTGTGTATGTGTGCAATCAAAATTAAACGGATAAATTTTTTTTTTTGCTTCTCACGCGGTAGCACTGTTTTATACTCTCGAGCGTTTGGCGCAATTATTTCCCGGTTTGTCGCACATCCTTTGCTCGATGATGTTTGGATAGGTGGGAGTTTTTTAGTAGAGCTCTTTTTGTTGAATTATTCATAATTGAAGCTTTCTTTATGGGTGCGATTGACGAAGTAGAGTATTGTGGTAGTCAGTGATAATTATGTTACAGTGTTGGAGATATTTAATAAAGGTCAAATATTGTAAAAAATTGTTTTTATTGAATTATCTAATCGTAACCGTACCCCATTGGTATTCACTTCTGTGCTTTTTAATATTAATTATTCTTCATTATTTAAATTCAAATTATCATTTGTTTAATAGCTTTATCCTTGAATACATTTCAATATTGAATAATTAAAATTAGCAATTCCAGTGCATAATTAATTAACAAAGAAAGATACTAAACACGACATCTAACATTTTCAACCTTTTATCTTTCAAAATATATATCTTGAGGAAAGAAATTCGAAAGTCTAATAGAATTTTTATCGCCAGCCGTTCCAGCCAAGTTGATACAAGCTTGTAATCCACGGCCTTCACATCAAACCAACACTTCTCTCTTACCCTCACTCCCAAAGAGTCAGCATTAGATCACACGCGCAAACGCCAGCTTACGTCAACACACACCTTCCGTCATCCTGACCCACATTATCCCTTCGCGGCGGCACGAAGAAGAAAACAACGACGACGAAACCGTGTGCTCCACACACGACCACCGTCTTCCAGAGATATATATATATATATATATATCCAGCGACCAATAACCTTTCCGAGCTGCTACTATCCTTTTTCCAGCCCAGCGAGTTCTCGTGTCCCTCTCTCTCTCTCTCCTAAATTTCCGCGCCGGGACAATCCGTCAAGGGCCAACGAACGCGTCGGGGATGGAAATAACGGCACTCACACGTACACAGACAGAGAGAGAGAGAGAGAGAGGGGCTCGCGTGTGCGATCCCTGTGGCGGCGGGCTTAAAATCCTAGCGATGCAATGGATTCCGGGCGAGCTTTCGCGGTGACGCTCCGAAAGACAGAGGGAGAGAGGGAAAATCCCTCGGTATACGCGTATGCGTGCTTGTGTGTGTGTGTGTGTGTGTGTGTATGTGTGTGTGTGTGTGTGTGTGTGTGTCTGCTGGCGTACGGGAGTGAAATGCCGACTGTTATTGATCGGCGCACAAAGTAAGCTTCGAGTGAGAGAGGCGACGGTCACACAAGCCCAAATCTACGTCGTATATATGCGAGCCGTCGCGGAGCTTTCCACTCTCTTTCTCTCTCTCTCTCTCTCTCTAGAATGCCTGATTGCGTACGTGTGTGCACGTGTGGAGGTCCCTCTTTTCCAGTGCATGAGGCGTGTGCCGAAGGAACGTACCACTTCTTTCGGCGATCCTCCGTGTGGATCCTCTTCACTGTTGTGATCTCAAACTGTTTATTTGGAAAATATGCGAGGGTGGAGTTTTTTTTATCCGTCCCACGTCGTCATAGCGGCTGTGGCCCCTTTATCGGCCGGTCGTCGTCATGGATACCCACGCGATTGATATGTTCGCGTAGCTTTCGTCATTTGTTGAGAAAAGAACAGCGAATTGTCGCTCATCGATCAGTTTTTCACTTTACATTCTATGTGTATGTATTTTTTTTCGCGACAACAACAGCATTGTTTTGACGCTACACGTATCTATGAGCTTTTGACGCGATGTCGTTTGCTTTCGAAACGACAGCACATTTGACATGGATATTTTTTCCAAACTATGTATATATATCTATAGACCCACAAAGCTGTACAATTGACTCTGAATCCGAAACTCGCCGTATCTATACAGGAACTCCAGAGCAACAGTAGCCTCAGAATCAATCCGTACGAGGGAGGAGGGGATATAGGGGTTAGCTAGCCTCGTGCCGTAAAACGTACAACAATCGTGCACCCGCGATAACTCCGGTCCGAGCGTGGAACAGCGACAATTCCAGAGGCCAACTACGACTACTACTACTACTGGTTCAAGCACTCGGGTGAGCGCCGTCCCGAAGTAACGCAATCGCCACAGCGCGATCCCTAACGCCAGGCGCATCCCAGCTCTTGAACTACCTACCTCGTTACTATACGCGCGCGCAATCGTCATTTCCTACAGTGAACTTCCAAACTCGCGTCGTCGTCGTCGTCGTAGCAGTGTCCTCATCGAATGAAAAGGGGGAGAAAGGTATAGGGAGGGAGGAAAAAAAAGAGGAAGAAAGTAGCGCATCGCAAAAAGAGAGCAGCGGCACGGAAAGAAACAATCAAAGCCCGAAAGCCCTTACGTTCGCGCGCGCCTTTAATCCCCACGAAACGGCGAAGTTACTTCGCGAGCCCGCGCTTCCCAATCTATCTCCATCCTTCTCATTCGTCTAGCTCTCTCTATCTCTCTCTCTCTCTCTCTGCCTCTCTTTCTACGGGCAAAGTATTCAGGTTACAGAAACCGAGGCGGATTCGGCCGAGCAATCCATAACCCGTCCTCCCCCCGAGCCATTTCCCTCTGTTTCACTCCCTTTCTCTCTCTCTCTCTCTCTTCCCTCTCTATCCTACACCTCGGGCATGCGGAAACGCTCGGGCCTATGTGCAGCCACACACACACAAGCACACACACATATATAGATGTATAGGTAGAGGAGGGCTCTTTTCCGAGTGCCACTAGGAGAGCAGGCGATGCATCGTTGCGGATGCATCGCCGACGGCGATGTCACCGATTCTCCTTTTATGCGGCGCGCAGGCTGAACAGGCGAGTAGGGGAAGGGGGCGGAGAGGGGGGAGAGAGAAAGAGAGCCATTCCCACGCGACGCGACGCAAGCCGAGAGGAGCGGAAAAACCCGGGAGAAATTTATCGTTGGAATTGCACGCGAAGGAAAAATAAATTCGCAGTCTGATGTGGAGTCCCTGTGTGTGTGTGTGTGTGTGTCTGTCTGTGTTATATGTATATAGGCGAAAGGTTGGCTTTAAGGTTTGATAATGAAAGAGTGGTGGGACAGTGGGGAGATTCGATTCTGCTTAGGGTATTTTTTTTGTTTTGTTTTTTTTCTTAGTAGTCTATTGGGGATGAGTTTTTTTTCGAAAGAGGAACGGCTCCATTAATATAAGTAATTTTGGTGATTTGAAGTAGGAGTGAAATGACTGGAATAAAAACAGAAGAGGCTGCGCAGCTCTTAAAAGATTAAGTCGGTGGTACGTTTCTAGGCCGTCATTTTATAGTAATTTTCTTGGGAATGGCCCATTCTGAAAAGTGTTTCAGAGATGTTCAAGTCGCTCGTTGAGTGGAAGAAATTTTCGAAATTCCAGTAGAGCAGATCTCGGAAAATCAATTTTAGATTAGTCTCGGGGTTCTCCAACTGAACAGCGGACTATATATATACACACGTTTTATTATTAAACGAAAAGTATTGATATAATGATTTTCATTACCTTTTTTTTATCTGGAAGAGCCTGAAAACGCGATTGACTTCAAAGCCAAAGGTCGCAAATGTCTGAGCGCATATATATATATATATATATATATACACATATATATATGTGTGTGTGTAAAGAGACCTCGGTCTATTTTATCGTCACACACATTTATTTAAAACTGCCTGAATATTCATATGAAAAATAATTGAATCGATAAACCGATTGACACTCTGACATAGCACTGCGCCCGATGTATGTATATATAATGGAAACAAAATTTCGCTTTTAACCTTTAACTTTCCCGCCGACCTTCACCCTCCACATACACATACGACACTTATCGCCCGTTTCCAAGCTTGCACACGCGCGGATTGAAAGTATATCTATATGCGTATATACATGACCACGTCGCAAAGAGAAAGATAAGGCACGCTTACGTAGCAGAGCGAGCCGACAATGAGTGACGGAGGTTCATATCCTTTTCCCGTCGCTGGATGAGGGAAAAGCCACCCTCAGTAGCATATAGTGTCTTTATCTGTCTTTCCAATTCAGACATAAACCTTTCTCTCTCTCTCTCTCTCTCTCTCTCTCTCTCTCTCTCGCATAGGGTCTAGCGTATAGGTTCGTTCCTCTCCGAAAGGATTATATGCTCGGAGGGATTGGCTGGGACCAAGGGAGAGTTTGCGTAGGCGCGCATTTGAGCCCTGGAGCTTGTGCCTTCCTGATGCTTGAGTGGCCGCCGTTATTAATTTTGTAATCAAGCTCTTGTACGTCGTCGCGAGGAAAAAGATACTGCGGAGGTGCGGAGACGTGAAGAACGACAATGTTTTGTTTTCGCGTGGGGATTACGGTGATGCGAGGTCTTGAATATAGTGAGAGCTTTTTTAGGGATGTTTTCGAATTCTAAGCAGTAGTGTAACACAAATAAATTATTACGTAATGTACATTTAGCAAAAACGTACTCCTGCTATAAAGCTAACGCGTAATGTATATATAATGAAAGATTTCGTGTTTTGTTACCCGATGCAGTTAAGATTTCATCGCGTGTTGGCTCAACCCCCACACAATCCTTTTTCACCCTCGTTAAATATATATCATTCCTTCCAATTCATTCTCAACGTTGTAGCAGTTTCATTAAAACCAAACTGCACGGTCGCAACATTGGCGAGGAGTGCGGCATCGCCTAATTGATCGATTAGAAAAACAACTCCACTGGCAAATTGAATTCACCATTTTTCTTCTCCCCCTCTTTATCTCTATCTTCTCTCATGCTGCCTCTCGCTCTTTCTCTTTCCCCCTTCTGTCGCAATAGTTAGCAGTTTAACGGCCGAGCAATTTTCAGCGTAGATTTTCGGCGCGATTTCTCTCGAAAACGTTTTCTCCCCCCCCCCTCCTCCCAGTCGTTCGTTTGTCCGCTCGTTCGTTCGTTCGTTCGTTCGTTTGCTCGTACACTCGCCCTTATTTTCGCCACCGCGCAAACGGAGATTTGTTTTCGGCCAAACAAATTTCCATTCTCTCTCTCTCTCTCTCTCTCTCTCTCTCTCGAATGCGACGCTTCGATCGCATTGGGGGTTGAAAAGTCGCGCCGATGTGTCCGCATGCGGATGATGGTTATTGGTTTTAAAACCGTGCGCGTTATTTTTTTCGCTTTCTCTCTCTCTCTCTCTCTCTCTTTCTCGCTCTCTCTCGCGCGTTTTTCGAATAGACTTTATCCCGTGAGTTTTTGTAATAATTTAACGACTCGCACGTGGCGGCGGCGGCGGCGGCGCGAGAGCAGCGTGGAATTTTCTATTAACGGAATAATCGGACAATCGGATTTTTCAGGGACGAGGCTGTGCTGCCGCAGCGCGCGAACGCAACTGAATCGTAAATTCAAGCGAGTGCGCGGGTTCGGGATATTAAACTGCGGCGAGGGAGAGTGGGACGTCGGGATGCCTTTTTTTTGCATTTACGCTCTTAATTTATCATATTAGCGCTTCGATCGTTGGCGCAGAGATTTGTAAATTTTTTATGCAATTTTCGGGTGAGCCCCACTGCCGCTCGTGGTTAGGGTTTTGCGAGGGGTTTTGGGAAGTATGAATGCGGTGAAGGTACGAGGGGGGTGATGATAATGGTTAGTTTATCGTGACTGCAATTGCTGACGTTAACTACGTTAATAATGATGGTACTGAGAAATTCAAGTTTATTCAAAACTGATCAATTCGCTGTGTTTACATAGAACGTCTCGTAATCTATTTGACATGTGATTTTATGTATGGCTATTTTCGTTCTGTGCAATTGTGATGCGAGAGTTATTTAAAACTGCTAAAAAATATGTCCACTCAGTCACGCGTTACGCTTTTACTTTTAGGTGTATTTTTATTCAACAGCATTTAAAATTTAACATTTTTTTTTTAACATCCTTTCTTCGCCCTTAAATGAAATGCCAACGAAATGCGAATCATATAAATACATATAAAATCAGGGAATAAGAAAATGTTCCATCAATTTGCCGGGGTTCAAATTTAGATTACCAAAAGAGTACTCCTCGACGTAACCTCGTTATAAATGAATGATCATCCGTATAAATTAAAGTATAATCAATACCGTTCCTACCCCGACGATTCCAAAAAAAAGAGAAAGAACTTAACGAACCCCGTCGGCCGTAAATCATTACCTCCAATAATCGACAATTCAAACGATATACTCTCGCAGCCGCTTGGCGACGTGAATTTATCGCTTTCCACCCTCTCGACGCGCGTGAAAATTTTCCAGCCCGAAATCCAAACTTCTCCGCGCGAATGCGAAAGAAAAAAAAGCGAGAAGAAAGGGAAAAATCGTCCCGTCAACTGCATTTCTCTCTCTCTCCCTCACTCTCCGAGAAGGAAAAAAAATGAAGGAGAACAAAGAGGAAGGAGCAACGAAAGCTCACTCGCCAGCGCGAGTCAGAAGCTTGAGCGTTTATTTCTCCGGTGATCCTTCCTTCTCACTATCGTAGGAGAGAAAGAGAGACAGAAGGCGGGCGGCTGGGAGTTTACGACGCCGACAATGAAAACAACGTTTATTACCCGCTTTTCCCAAGGATGCCGCGCGGCGGCCCCTGGAAAATTACGCCGCCCTTCTCTCGCCTTCCCTTCTCCTCCACCTCCTCCTCGTCGTATGATCAAATTAATTTTTATACCTTTACACGCCGGCGTGCGCTTTTCACTTTTCCCGTAGCACACTCGCCTTTCAAAGTAACGCAAGCAGCTTCCACGCGGGCGCATCTTTGTCATTATTATTATTATTATTTTTGCAAGCGAACTTTGTTGGGTTTTTCTAGTCGCGTCCGTGCACTTGCCGTCGCCCAGCTTCGTTTCATTAATCTCTGCGCGCGGGGAGTGAAGAGCTCGTCTTTCTCTCCCTCTCTCCCTCTCTGCCTCGTTTTAAGCGCAGTTTATTTCTCGCTTTTTGTGCACTGACGGCGTGTCGTGCATTTGCCTATAGTACGGTAAAGTCCAGGTATTTAAGTGACGATTGTATAATGGAGAAAGGAGTATAGAGACAGAGAGAAAAGGGTTTTACATTATTCGAGGGTGACCTGTTTAGTTCTAGATGACGAGGGTGGCTGCATTGCTGTAATTATTGTTAAAGTTGTAGGGTAATTAAGGTGGGATAAAGCTGCTACGCGTTGTATATAGTTTTGAGGAAAAGGGAGTTGATAGGCGAAGAATGAATTGCTCGAAAATTCGCTAATTCAGAAGTGTCTGTTGAGTGGTGCAATTAGAAGGTGCTCCAATTGACTGATAATGAGCGCTGGATACTTGAGACTGTCTGATTGAAAAAACATTTGTCGCAATTGTTTCTGGTAAATCAGATTAAACTTTGTCAGAATCATAATTTCTGTTTACGTTTTATTGCGTAATCCTGTGATAAGTATTAAAAGTGCTAAAAACTGAAACAATATTTTTGTTGTTACATTTATTCGCTCTGTAAAATAATTATTCTCCACTACACAACGTTGATATTGACTACATATCTTCGCACAATATCAGTTGTTTTTACAATAAACAAAGTGTATATAGATTACAATGCGTAATATATTACTATAAAATAATTAACAAAATGAACCGCTTCATGCGAAAATCGTCAATGTCAAAGTGCATTGTAAATAGCAAAAGCGATTGCTCTTACACCGCTGTAGTGGTAAATCTCAACAAAAGCTTTTGTTTAAAAATATCTCAGCCGCGTCGCTTATTTTCACCGCGGCGTGGCGCTCGATTTCGCCCCGTATTCATCCCTTTTCTCTCCGTGTCGCTCCAAATTCGTGGCTGCCGCACAATATAATTTGATTCAACAACACGCCCGAGACACACATACACACACAGTGTGTATATACATACCTCGACCGCACCGTCGCACAATGGCATATACTGTACTATACACACACACGCACAAACCCGCGCGCGACATGCCGCGGATTGTTAAAATATACACACGAGCCTCTCTCGCTCTCTCGCAATTGTGCCTCGAAAAACAATGGCCAGTGAATATCGCTGTATGTCTTCCCCCGGCGTTCTACCTATACACACACACACACGTAAGAGAGAGAGAGAGAGAGAGAGAGAGAGAGAGAGGACAACGAGAGCGAGAGCGTCGTCGCGTCGTAGTCCGGAAAAGGCGGGGAATATAAAAGCCGGCGGGCTGCTGCTGCTGCTTCTGCTACCTCAGCGATAATACCCACACGTGTATAATCACTATCGCCCCGCCATACACTCTCTATATCCTCTACTATATACCTACCTACTGCTACTATATACTACCACTACGCGAACGCGCGTGCTCTCGGTAAGTTTCCCTCCCGCGATACGATCTGATAATAGCCGAGACACGCGCACTGTTCTCTCTCTCTCTCTCTCTCTCTCTCTCTCGCTCTCTCTCTCTCGGGTTTCGCTCTCCGCGCGCAAATTAGGCTCGCGCGCACGCCGGCTTATATGCGCGCGCGCGTACGGCAAACTTTGCACTCGCGTGTACGCCCACGGATGTAGTAGTAGTAGTAGTGGTGGTAGTAGTAGTATCCTCGGAAAAGCTGCTGCCGAGGCTGATCCTCCCAGCCGTAATGATCCAGCGCCGTGGAAATTCGCGGGTGGGTTTTGGCTACCCCCCGAGTAATAGAATAGAGCTTAGCTTCGCTGCTGCTGGACGGTGTGATTATGATTTGATTAATCGCGTGGCTGTACGTATGTAGGTGTATATTATGTAACTACGGAGGAGCTTTGAGAATCGCGTTTTGTCGCGCGCGCACGCGTGTGTGTGTAGTGTCTATACGATGTGTGTGTATATACGTTTGCGAGGGTCTTTTGTGCGAGATTTAGGGGATATAATGATGCAGTTGTAGGTAACCGCACTCGCGAGGAGAAGAAAATGAATGGGCAGTGCAGGTGAGGCGACAGGTTTTATATGTCTTCTGGACATGTGTGAGACTTTGTGGAGTTGACGTACGAGCGTGGCGTTTTGTTTTTAAATACGTGACGCTTTTTGGCTATTTTAGCTAGAGAATGAAATTACCTATTGCATCATTCTCCCCTACAGATACACGCTATTATTTTAATGGATACATATGTTAACGCATTCGAGAGGAATATTATGTAATAATGTTGAAGGAAATAATGTGAAATCAGTTACATGGCTGTATTGGTAAAAATGAATTGATAACTCGTTATACAAGATAATTATAATTATTTACGAATAGAATATAAAAAATATACAATAAAAATTACGTACGCGCTGATGTATGCTGCAAATGCATTGTCCACATATTGTAAAGATTCTTTACTTATAAAACAACGAAGCGACCAACAAGTTATATATGTATTAATTTACCACACAATCTATTACCACGAATCCTGGAAATTAATTCAAAGAAATGGGGTAAATTAATTTTGAATGAACGGCGACCATCCTCATTACCAATATGGAAAAAAACTAGTGATATTTCATTTCATTCTTGTCCAGTTCTCCGAAAACGCAATAAACGTAACGATATACGGCGCTATATGTTCGCATGTATATAGTATATACACAGCTCTTACGTGATTCCCCCATTCGTTAAAATATTTAATACTTTCAACATTATGATTTATGTAACCGCGCGCATTTAATAAGCCTCGAGCGCCGTCGTTATTTAACGTTATTGGCTGATTAATGCGTGCGTGGCGTGTCTTCCGGTAATACTATTTCGGCCGCGTGCATACACACATATATACAGACATACACGCACACACGTAAAAGTTTCCTCGACAGCTCTTAGCGCCGGCGCGCTGCCGGCTAATTGAGGTGATACCTTTTATACACGCGCGCGTGCGCTGTGTTCTCTCTCTCTCTCTCTCTCTCTCCCTACCCCTCCTCTCCTCTCGGTGTGATTTCTCGCCTCCCCGGGTTATTAAACCTCATTAGCAATTGGGTTACATTTGTTTCTCTGAATTATACCATCGCACAGGCTATAACGCGCTAAATTCTCTTCGTACTGGGCGACGTCTGTGTAATGTGTGTGTCTCTCTCTCTCTCTTTCTCGTGCAAGCTCGCTTTCTCAGAGATGTTATTTTTAAAGACCTTGTAAATACTCGGCGGCACGGGAAAGAAGAAATTCGGGATTTAAAGCAGCGTGCAATTACCCCTCTTCGTGAACTAATTGTACGTTATTGTTTTAACGGGAGCTAGAGAATGCATTAGCGATGGCACGGTGCGTTTTTTTTTGCAGCGCGAGCCACCGCACAGCCCGTTCTGTTCGCCGCGCGGATAAATTCCCGGGTATTAATGCTCTCTGGATTACTTAATTCACCGTTGTCGTGCTGCTGCTAGCAGCGGCGAGAGTTGCGCTCCACGCGCGTAGCAAGTTTTTAACTATCTTAATGCCAACTTTGTTTTCATATTTGCGGGGTAGAGGAGGGGAGGAACAATTTGCATGCTAATGCGATAACTTAATTAATTGTTTAGAGTATTCGGTGCGCTTTATGAGCGGCGAATATAATTCAGCCCGTCGTAATTTCCCGGGAATTACAGCCATTTCTTCGGAGGTATAGTAGGGTGGAGATATATCTCGTTGTGACTGATCACGTTAGTGTTTTTTGTAATTGGATGTAATTCGAAGGGAAACGACCAACGAAATTGATACTTTCACGTTATCATGGTTATAAATGTATTTTGAATAGTTATTTCTACTGTTGCAATCGAATTTCACGAATAAATAAGTACTTTGATATCGCTGCTCCTTTTACCGCTTAAGAATGAAATTGAAATCCAGTTCTTCCTAAATCATTGTTATTTATCTCAAAATTGAAGATAAACAATATGTCTGTTCCTTTCTTTTATTCCGCAACAAAGCATACACACATTCATCACTATGCAAAACCACAAAATTCCAGCACTTTTGACAACAACCACGAAAACATTGAAGAAAAAAAAATTGAAGAAATCCTACATCGTACGTTTGCAGAAAAATCCATCTCCGTCCAGCAACAGCAATAGCAACAGCAGCAGCAGCGACTGCACGCTCGCATGCATGCACACACACACACACCTCTTTTGCGTCACCTTACTATACAGCCGCGAACTTCCACGCGGCTGTTTTCCGCTACCGTCGCGAAGATTGAATCCATTCAAACATCCCTCGCCTCGTCTCGCAAACAATCTTCCCTACGGCTTCAGCAAGATTTCTCGTATGCGAGAAGATGCAACTCTCTCGGTGCACTCGCGCGCCTCTCAAAAACTCAATTTCGCATTGGTACATATATACACAGAAACGTTGCGCAAATAAAAGTACACGTGCCGTTGCAAAGGTGTCTATCCTGAGGCAAACATAAGGCCACGAGGGAGATATCGCCTGTTTGGAATGCAGCGGTAGTAGCTGCAGTCGTGGAGGCTGCACTACTACTGCTGCTACTGGCGTCGTCCCCTTTTGACGAGAGGTGTCTGCACGCGCCTCGATGTTATGTCGTGTCACGACGCTAATTATTGTAGCACGCGCTTGTATGCGTATAGTGCTGCATAGATATGTATAGGATGTGCGATGGGGGGATGCAAGAGTTGAGGATTGGCTACTGCAGCGGGAGGTTTTCGAACGGGCTATATATATAAGCAGCGTTTTGTTTTATGGCTCTGCTGGGATGATGTTCGGGAACAGCAAAGTGCATACACGAGGGTCGTCATCGGTCGGTGCAGTGTATTGCAGTTCGGTAGTTGGCAACTGATGATTTTTCGTGTCGTTTATACGTTGAGCGAGTGGGAAAGAGAACAATATCTGTTTTCTATATTAAACATATTTAGTTTCATTCCATCCAGTATGATGTATTAGAGCTTTCAATTTGCGCGTTTGCTGTATAAATTTATACGTAGAAACAGAGTGCATATTTGGTTTTAAAATGTCGCATATAAAATTACACGTGAAATTGAAATATTTTCAAAAGAATACTGAGAAAATTTGATATTTTTTGAACGAAGTTATTACTTCCAATAAAATATATTTCACAGAAAAAGTTATCGAAAAGTTTATTTTTCAATAATAATCTCGATATTTGTGGTAAAAATGTTAACAAACTAGCTGCTTTTGATTGTAACTTTATAGCTAAAAGTAGCTTGTATTTTATTTATCGCTCTCTCATATATAACAGTACCAATAAAAAATAAATTTTTGTATTTACAATTTGTAAAATGGGTATTTCAATTAACACGCCTACTATAAAATACACGACTAATTTTTTACCAGGAATATTGATTGTCGATCCCACATACTAACACTATACTATACACGCCATACAGGCCATTGACCGGGTACATGCGTTATTTCAGCTAAAAATCTTTATATTCTCCCGCCGTTGCGCATCGCCTCTATAACGTAACGCTTCGCATACAAGCTTATAAACACGTCGTGCATGCTGGGGCCTCGTGTCGCAAAACAAACTCTCCGACGTGCTGCTGCTGCGGCTGCTGCCGCTGCAATGTCGACGCATCAACCTCCTCAACCTTCACCGCTCGCTCCATCAACAGTCTCTCTACCCACACACACACACACACGCGTATACATACCCTTCACCGCAAAATTCTTCCTCCTCCTCCACCTCTTGCTCCTACGCTCTCCGTCCTATACGCTCTCTCTTTCTCTCTCTCCCTTCATCCACACACACGACACGCGCGCTTGCACTTCACTCGCAACACGCGTCTCTCTCGTGTAGTCAGTCCCTCTATCTCTATATCCCTGCGCGCGTTCCGGGGAACTCGCCTCTACAGCACCGCACCGCCGCCACCGCTAATTGATTGGCACGTCGTCTAGAGAGAGAGAGAGAGAGAGAGAGAGAGAGAGAGAGAGAGAGAGAGAGAGAGAGAGAGAGAGA
>JAYJLV010068082.1:0-16156 GCA_036873485.1 Torymus texanus
AAAATTTATTTAGGTCGAAAATGCTTCCATTTGATTAGCATGTTAACCAACGAAAATGGTTAATTTTCTACCAGGGATAATGAAAAAAAATATGATTAATAGCTACCCGTGATGTAAAAAAATAGTCTGGCGGCAGTCTGTTAAAAAGTCTGGTAAAAATCAGGAAAAAGTCTAGTTACGGACACATTTTATAAATCTTAGTTCAATTCTATCATATTCTTTCAGTTGTTCTGAGAAAAGAAGGTCCTTATAAGTTTAACGCTAGAACGCATTACTTCGCTATAACGAATTGTTAGAGTCTAAAAATACAAAATTTGTTTAAAATTTTGAAAAAGTTATAGTTTAAAGTTCACTCAATTAACTTTTTGAGTTAATTATTAATTATCTAGTAATAACATGTAAATTAGTTGTAGTAGCTATAGTTTATTAATTTCTTTTGCCATGCTAAATATTGGAAAAATTTTATTATTGTATGGTGATATAAATTATAACTTACACGGAAAAAAATGTTTGAGGAAAAATTAGTACGTAATCTGTTAAAATTTACTGTACTCCATAGGAACGGGGAGGCACAGACTTGAAATATAGCAAATTTTATAGCTTTAGTCACGAATTCTTACTGTACTCGAAAGTAAAGTAAAAATTCATATTTAAAAAAAAAATATTTTTCACGATCTACTTTACCGACCACGTCTTTCACATACATATTAAGCTAAATTAAATGAGAAATAATATTTTACTTTTGAAAAAAACGAAAGAGACCCCAAGTAGATTCGAATCCCAAGCCTGCTGATCCGGAAGCCGCAGTCTTACTGCTACGCCAACGTGTGCCCATATTATGCATGATTTTTCGACTCGTCTACATATGCTACACCTTGCCTCTTCCCATAAGAAGAACATTTAATTCAATTAAATTTATTAACGATATTTGTTCAGAAATAATTCTCTAGATGAGTATTTGGTATTAAAAAATAGTTGTAAAAACATATAATTTATAATATCCTGATTAGTTTTGAAGAAGGAAATGATAAATACATCTCTTTTGAAGTTATCGCCGAATGACAACATTAGCAGATGACTCAGCTAATTTTTACTATATACTGAGTTGTAAAAATTGCTACCTCTTCTATCAAACATCACGATTTTGAAATTTTACTATACTACAGAGTAAAATGTATTTAAACAATCTTTTAAAAATGTTACAAAATATACACTAAAATTTACTTTATAGTTTATTAATTTTTCAAAATGAAAATTTTTACTACATTACCCTGGTACTGTACCCTTGTAGAAATTTATCTATATGAAATAGCCAAGAAGTTAGAAAATGTCTCGTAAAACTGGCTAATTAATCGCTTGAATGAAACGATTTTTTCCCATTATATGCCCATTTCTTAGATTGACATAATAACAAAATATTCGTATTTGATTTACTTACTAATTTTATCTTTGATGAAAGAGCATTAAAGGTCATTGAATGGCTTACCAAAATATAAATAAATAACATTAACTAATAAATCATTTATTGCATTCATTCTATGAATAATTCAGCAAAACTTTTATTTCTCCATCTGATTTTGCCTCTCTCACTCCTTGTCATAACAGCAAACCTTCTGCTAGCCATTTTCAGACTAAAGAAAATGATCAGTTTTAATACCTTTAAAATACGCAAGAACAAACTTGTGCTTGTCTTCGAAAAACTCGGTCTATTTTTTAATCCATTAAACAGCCAAATAATGGGAGAAAAAGTGTTCCATCGGGAGCTAGAAACTGGATAAGAAAAGTTCCTATTTTATAGCCAGTACTAGTAAAAATGGTCATTTATTAGCTATAAAATGGTTTCGATTTCCACCAGCGTAGTTAGAGTTCATATTATTTATTACTAAAGATATATTAAATAACTTCAGAATGCGAGTCTATATCCCCCTCGAACTAGAGAATATAGTAATTATTCATCGAACATTTTTCTCGTGAATTGACTGATTAATATGTAATAGGTGCCAGAATTTATTATTTTCAAATGTTTAAGATTAAAGTTTGAAAGAATTAAAAAATAATAAATAATTAAAATTAAATGAGAAAATTTAGTTCTCTTGTTTATAAAAATTATCCAACAATATTAAAAGTTAAATTAATTAAAAGTCAATTATGCATAACGTTTTGATCTGAGTCCGTGACAGATAATAATCTGAAAAATAAAATATTAATACATGAAACATTCTATCATTTCTGTACTCTTCAAAAGAGCTTTCGTGAAATTTGTTTTCCAAATTTAAATTAATTCATGAAATTTTTTTTGAAAGCAAAATACGATTTCTGAATCCAAAATTGGATAAATCCATACATTAAAAAAATTTTCAAAAAATGTTGAAACTAGGTAGAAATTTATCAGCTTGAAGATTTGCATTTCGTAATTAAATTAAATTAAATTAAATTTTCAATTGATGCTTTTTAATATGCCTTTGAGATGATATTAAAGAATAATACTCTATTTTACATTTAAATTTATTCATTATAATTTGTATAAATTATTGTACTTATATAAATATTTGTAAACTCTACAATCTTTCAAGTGTATATCAAAAAACTAAATCATATATTTAAATTTTCTAAATTGGAGCAAGCGTTAGAGATGAACGAGGGAAAACGCCTCACACTACATTCACTATATACAGTTATATATGCATTAAAAATGCCCGCACCTAAGGAAAGTCGTATACTACCTTTAATTAGATTCGCACCTTTTTGTTTTCTCCCCTTTACATTTGCCGACCACATTCAAGCGAGCGCCGAGCGCGCAGCCCACTCCATTGTCCCGGTCTGAATGCCCAATTTCGACAATATCCACACAGTGCTTGTAATAACAATAATAATCACTACGATGAATTAATATCAGCAATTAACGCCGAATGGTGGCTTGAATATTGCCCCGGCGTAATGGATCACAGCCCCGCGTTCATTTTGTGCGCGCGCTCCAACCCCGCGAACTCGCCGACATATAATTCATTGCCGAGCCTCGGCTCCGACTCTCCCTCTGTTAAGTTCTTTTCGCACTTTTTGGTTGTCTTTGGAGAACCGCAATATCGAGCTTGCAGCATTCGGATTGCTAGTCGTAAAAAAGCCATTTATTAGCTAGGCATAAAAAAAAATCCATAATTTCAGTCGGATAGTATATAGTATAGATGCACCTGTGCTTTCTATTATGTTTCTGGTGAAAATGTTCTCGTTGGTCGTTTCATTTTGAATGGAAATTATGGAGCAATTATTGAAGAAATTAATGAGAAGGAAAAATTTCAGTAATGAGCGCTTATTTTTCGCCAATTAAAACCTTCAATTAGCTTATTGAGAGCTTGTTGACTAAAAAACAATTATGTATAGCTTTATAATTTTCGTAGAATGGTTAAATATTAAAAAACTTTGCTTTTCATCACAGTAATAATATCCCAAAATTTTTATTAAAGTTTACTAAATTAACATTTTGAATAATTTGAAGCATTTCTATGTCCTGTAAAATAATGAAATTGATATAGTCCATAATAAAGGCTCGGGATTGCATCGCTGTTAATCTTGACAAACCATGCTTTAGGAAATTAATTATTCCCCTTTAGATTGACATTTCATAATAAGCTATTTAATTACGATATGTACGCCGAGCTATTTTGAATTTGATTTTCGTTATAAATTAATTAATCATCGGATAAAGATATGCTTTGTTCGATTTCTTCTCCGTGCACATAACGGGTTTATCGTGCGTGCAATTAACAGAGGAAATCATGTACTGTGGTTGATGAAACTAAACGTAAAATTCTTGCATTGCGCAACTGATAAAACCGAGCTGTGAAACCTAAACGCCGATTGGCCATTATTCTCACTTCGTAGCAGATAAAAATTTGTTCAGCGATATATACGTATAACAGTTCGCACATACGTATACACACATATAAACAGAGCGCTTGCGTATTTCCGAGAGTGCCCGGCAAGCGAGCGAGCGAGCGAGCAAAAAGTAGGTCAGATATTTGCCTATAGCAGTTCTCTCTTCCCTCCTATATATCGACGGTGAATGCGCGTCGCGGATGAGAAATTCCGACATTGACTTCAATCGAGTCTCGCGTGGTGCTAGGCGCGCGCGCTCGCGGCTGCTAAGCTCTCTTTGAAAATCTACGCGCGCGGCTGACTAGGAAAATCAATGTCGAGGTCCTCTTCTCTCTCTCTCTCTCCTCTTTTAGTCTTTGCGTATAGTCACTCGCTAGCTGTGGCGCCGGCTTGCCCACGGCGAAGCTAATTTTCACGGCAGTTCATTGAGCAGGCAAAGGGGAACGGGCGGCGCATATAAGAGCGCAAGCGAGCGTAGAGAGATTCTGAATCGCAAAAAGTGAGTGAGCGAGCGAGAGCCGCAGCGCTGTGAGCGACAAAGAGAGGGAGATGACACGCGATCGATCGAACGGGGCAAACGTGTGGAGATAGTATAATGTCTCTTCGTCGTGTATATATACACACACATACACACGCGTATACATACATAGATGGGAGAACATAGGAGAGATGGAGTGTAATAGAAACACAGGGCGATAGGGAGAGAGAGGGGGGGGGGGCAAGAACAATGGCCGCGAGACCGGCTTCTGCAGCAATAAAGGACGCCTCTGCCGATGGAATGGCTTGCCGCGCGCACTCGGCATATCCATCGTATCGCGAAGCCAAACCAGCCCATTTGCTCCTCACAACGGGGAGAGTCTACAACTGCCACTGCTTCTGATGCTGGTGCTGGTGCTGCTTCTGCTGCCGTCGCCACTGCCGCCGCTTGTGGGCAAGACTTAATTACCAGGACCGTTCGGAGACTCGGCTAACTCAAACCTAGAGACAAACGCCTAGAGAGACGGAGAGAAAGGCAGAGTAGTCCCGTAATTTCGGTCAAACAACAATTTACCTTGCGCCGAGTTATTAAATTACGGCCCTTCTCGCGCCTCTACGTACAGACATTGTCGCTTTCTCCTTACTACTCTCTCTCTCTCTCTCTCTCTCTCTCTCTCTCTCTCTCTCTTGCGACCGCACGCGTGAGCTAGTTTCTGAGACACAAAGAACAGGCGAAATAAACAGGAGGAATGAATATGTTTTTGTTTTAATGCACTTTTGAGCTAGGAGTCTTGGGAGAAAATTATAATAAAGGGCGGTCAAGTAAGGTACGAGCGACTAGTTGTGAAATAAGATTTTATGAAAAAAAAATATCTGAATTTCTGTGAGAGGAATAAAAAAACGTAACGATTTTGTATCAGGAAAAGTTAATTTGTTAGGGGTTTTTAGAGTTGTATTGGATACAGTGTTTCTACAAATATAAATCAAAAATATATTTTATTTAGACTCTAAAAAAATCACAAATCACATATCTCAATTTCAGCGAATCTGCACTAGTCATATCAAAATACATTTAATGACATGCGAATATCAATAATATCGAGTAGCAGATATTGATTCTCTATATTGTCATATAAAGTATCAACGCATGTCATGTTGATACAGTATCATGTGTTCTTGATTTCAAGTTAGGATTCGATTGTCGTGAATTAGAAATTTTTATCATTAATCTTACGGAATTTATCGTATTTAAATTACTATTCCAATACCAGGACTTCTGTTATACGTATCGTTTTATATTCTCTTGAACGTTTTAAAATTTAAAGTTCAAATTATAAACATTTCTTTATCAATTAAAAATATAATCAACTTTCTGTATTTTGATTTACATTATATTAATTTGAGCAATAATAATATCCTGTTAGAAATCATCATTGTTCACTCAATTGTGAAACGATTTTTGGTCAATTCGCCACAAAATGTCTAGAAAATGCTCCAAAAATCTTTTGGTTCTCTTTGGATACTAATATTAAACAAACATAATGATACGATCAGTCAACAATTAATAAAAAAAAAACTACTCCAAAACTGATTGCTAATGTAAAAAAAAGCTGTTCAGCATTCTAGGAACTCCTGAAGCACAGCCAGCTGCTGTTATACTGCTGCGCAGCGTACTAAAAGTTTTATGCGTCGAAAACAATCGGAAAGATTATGCGGCAGAGGAGAAAACCGAAGGTTCCGCCGCGAGCCAGCCGAACTACCTCTCGAATTATTATTGCTGGGAGAAGGCGGGCGAGAAGAGAGAGAGAGAGGGGGAGAGAGAGAGAGTTAATGCACCGCCCACACCATGCCCGGCCAGTTATCGAGGACCGAATTCCCAAGTAACGCTAAGTGGAACGCGAAGATAGACACTTGCGAAGAAGTTTGCGGCCCGTCGAGATTGTCGCACTATACCGGGGTATTCAGTCGCTTTTCTATATATCTATCTCTCCCCTACCGCGTGCACTTTTCTTTAGCGCCGTATTGGCACGTACTTTCGCAGAGGGAGCGCATTTTCCTGGATTATGGACTTTACGCGCGTTGAGCAGAGTTGATACTCTTTTTAAGATCAATGCAATTTACAAAGTAAGACAAAGTGGCCACAGCTTACTCGTTTCGTAATTAAAGTAGAAAATCTTTGCCCTGCGATCTTTGCTCTCTCTTCGTCTTTCTTCTGTATCTGTTTTTGGATTTAATTTTTTATCCGACTTTATCCGGGTCTTACGCAAGAGAGTAATCTAAAGCTTATCCACACGATGAGCTTGTTTAATCAAACTTTTTCCACTGAAACGTCCAATTTCAACTATTAATTACAAGGGCAAATTCGTATATTTGTCTGTTTGTCTTTTCAGTCCAACCGTTTTGCATTGAGTATATATAATTTCTCAACCCAAATACATTGTAAATTTGTTATTTTCTCTTTAAATTTTTTTGAAATGTTTTCTTAATTCAAAACCATATTATATATTTTACAAACAAGTTTGAAACAATATTCGGCGATATATATTGCAATTTTAACTATACTATTTTGCGCTCTGCGACAACTCTGTAAAAATGATAGCAGGAACGACGAATGGGAATATAAATGTATTAAGATATATCCAGGAAGAATAAGTGGGAAGCGCACAATTCAATGATAAATCGCGGCGTGCTTGTATTGGCAGCATCGGACGGCGCTAATGCCCTGTTGTCCATCAAACCTTCCATTAGAGCCGCCTAATCGCATCAAATCTCGCTGTGCATCGCTTTAAGACCCTTCGACATCATCCTCTTCTTCTCTTCCTCTCTCTCTACTGATTCTCGCGTAACCCGTCCTCGGCTTATTTTTTTGCCTCCCTGTGGAATTTTCCACGCCGAGCATCATACATAAACGATGAGGAAAATCTAATTTTCACTAAAGGCCCATCTCCCTCTTTTCCCTCATCCTCTTCGTCTCGCTCTCGCTTGCTCTGTGCTTTGGCGGCGCGTCTTATCATCAACAGTAGGTTGTAACTTCATTACCGACGGGCATTAATAATGCCTCTATGCGCGGCTGCCGCTGCGGCGAGAGCCGAACGAAAAGGGTCGTGATGCGCTTGAGAGACCTGCCCTCGTCTCCCCTCTCTCTCACTCTCTCTCTCTTTCTCTCTCTCTCTCTCTCCATTGCTCTATCTCTTGCGGCTCTTCGTTTTCTCTCAAGATTCGTTAAGGCAATTATTATGGGTAATTTTTTTAAGGTAATTTCGGGTAAATTACGGTCGAAGCGCTTTAAATCATCAAAGAATTTATTACAGAATAGTCGTATTTAATTTTTAATAGGTCATAATTTTATCTTGGTCATATGTTACCTTTATTGCTATAAGCTATATACATGTTCAATTAACGAACGCCAAATATATTGTACGTTTTCTTTCTTGTCCAGTTTCAAATCAATGATACATTCAATAATTATACCTTCTTTTACACGAAAATTATAAGGAATCAAATTGAGAATATAAAATTGAAAAACTAATAAATATTGCTTTCTCTTTAACTTTTTGGAAATCAATTTACTGCGATCATCAAGGCTCTTGGTTTCCGCACTATACATAGATTTCCTTCCTAGATTGAGAAACAGTGTCGCCCGAAGACATCATGTTGTTGGCCCTGAGGACTTCTGGAACTTCCGTTCTGCTGCGGTCTGGCACGGACCTCTTCAAACATTTGATACTTGAGTGTTACATCTCTAGTTGATTAAAGTGCAATATCTGCCTATTAGTTCATAACTAATTATAAAATTAAGAGAAAATTTCGAGTAAAATTTATCAAATTATCTAAATACTTTGTAGTTACACAAGAATATCTATCAATATATTTTCGAAAGATATAAATAAATTGATAAATCATTTTGTTTACAGTAGATATAGTGTTCGCACATAACTCATTATACATTCACGCCTTCTTCTTTAACATTAACTGTCTGCCATCCATCTCTCGCTCCAATTCACATTATTTTAGCGTGTATTTTTCATTTCAGGCCTATAATTGTTTGTAACTCTTGTATTGAATAGTAGATAACTCGTTATTTTGGCATGACGCGCATAATTTTTTTTAAATTACAGGTTTTTTCTGTTCAAACTAGCACAGAATGCAAATAGGCACCTACTTTCAGTTCCGACATCTCTTTAACTGTCACTTCAGTTTCTTTTCTTGCCTGATGTCGCTCGTAGAACTCATTAAAATTATTTTTCCGTACTCTTATTAATAGCTTCGTCACGACTGGGGGAAAATCAAACTTTTTGCTAAGTTTTTTCATTTCAATTTTACGCTTTCTGGTATCTCATTATTTACTTGTGCAAAACGGTAAATTCAAAAATTAAATTTTACAGCTTCTGAATTGAAGAACTCTTATTTATTGCAGGTCAGCTGACAGAGTAAATAATATAACGATAAGAAGATAACAGATAGTTAATAATATAATGAAAATAACTTTTTATTACAGAAGCATCGAAAAATGTTAACTTTCTATCTCATTACTGTCGAATGTATAAAAAATAAAATATACTAATATGAAATACCTGTACCTAAGAATAAATCAATTCTAAAAACGTTACTACACCCCTGGTAGAAACTTGTCCATTAAAAATAGGGTAGATTCTCAGTAAATGTCCAATAGAAATGACTAATTATTGACTCCCGGTGAAACGCTTTTTCTGACATTATTCACCCATTTAATAGATTGGGAGTAACATAACATAAGTTTCGAATTTTCGTTCCAAGTTTTCTTACAAACTTGACGTTGAAGTAGGTAAAATGCAACAATGTCTAAAAGTTTAGGAAAATGTAAACAATATACGGAAACTAAAAAATAGTTTGCAGTACTCCTTTCGTAAATATTCAGTAAAATTTATTTATTGCCATTTGATTCTGTCTCTCTCACTCCTCATCATAATAATAAGCTTCTTCTTAGTCATTTTTGACTCATTGTATGGTCAACTTTAGTACCGTAAAAATGGCCAAGAACAAACTTGAGCCGATCATCAAAAAAGCCACTCCATTTTTTGATCTATTTAATGTTCGAATAATGTAGAAAAAGCGTTTCACCAGGAGCTAAAAACTAGACACGAAAAGTACAAATTTTATGGCCAAGTCTAAAATAAATAGTCAATTATTGGGTTAAAAATGTTTTGGATTTCCACCAGGGACATGTTTCCTACATCACTATCTTACATAGGCTTAGCTATTTTTTTACCACCATAATGAATTTTTTCTCATTTCTTCTAATTATCGTACTCTTTCCAAATTATCTCTTACAATAAAAATCAGCAAGAAATATACATTCCTCTGTAGTTCTCCATTCGACAGTGGTACTAGCTCGAAGCGACGCGTACACGGCCATCCGTTACTGCCATGCGTATACACACACTCTCGCGACCGAAATCGTTATCGCAGCTCTGTATAGCTCTCTCAGTACGCGCATTGCACGTACACACTCATACAACAGCAGCAATCCCGTTTACACAAACCTAACAAGCATCTCTTCCTTGCTCCTCCCCTCTCGCGTAAATATACATAATGCATTCGCGCGCGCGCACATTGCTGCAATGCCGTACGCTCCGAGTTTTCATATACATATAGCAAAGCGTACATGCTGCATTTATACATCATGAGAGCGCGCAAACCTCTTTACCCCGATGCCGTTGAGCGCAAAGTGAGTGCAAAAGGTGCTGGATGGAAAAATATGCACAGCGGCACACTTTAACGGCCAGCAATTATCGAGACGGCAGCGGCTGCTGCGGCGGCGTGTACATTCATCGTGAATTAGTTTGCAGCGGAAAAAAGCCGCCTCGTTAAATTGCCGAGTAATTACTCGCGAGCGATTGCAGGCGACGACGCGCAGGAACGACCCCTTGGTGAAAAGGATGTTGAGAGGCTGGGACTGAGGCAAGGATTGAAGGGAGAGAGTAACGGGGATGGAAGTGGGGTCGGAGCGATTTGAGTTGTTTGTAAGATAATTTGTCTTGCGATTTTGAAACAAGTTACAGCGAAGGGGGACTACAGGGCCATAGTAATTGCGAGAGTTGAAGAGCTACTCGGAAGTGCGCATTTTTGTTTTAATTCGGTGCTGTGCCTGCTGGTTTTTTCGTTAGCTTTTTTGCTGATATTATTTTAGGAGAGAGAGAGAGAGGAGCTTTATGCTAATGATAATCGCGATAATTGTAAAAACTCTAAATGCTCGAAATTGATTTAATGTCATTAAATACCTTTGTATTGAAAGGAAAGGATTTGCTTGTCGAATTAGTAATATTAATGGTAAATCAATGAACGTGAGTGCCGTAATAAGAATTTTTATTCCTCATAAAATGTAGTACAAGCTGGAAATGCTTATAATATAATACAATAAAATTTGGACAGTAATAATAAATTAATATATTCAATAATCATGATTATGGAATAAATAATAAATTATTTCGTATAGATATGTTATTGTAAATTGAAATAATTATGATTTTTCGTATGTCGGCAACATAATGATAACATTTGTTAATGTTAATTATTTGAACTGAAATTATTTGCAGCGGAAAATGAGGTTTAATAATTACTAATTTATAATAAAAATACAAAATATCCGTAAAAGCAGTAATTCGTATCTGAACCTATCTTAATTGATGTTATAGATTAGCGAATAAACTATATAGATTTTAGTGTTATTCTAAATAACTTTTCACGGTTATCAATTGCAAACTTAAAGCTATTTATACATACTGTAAATTACAATAATACCGAAACTTATGAATGGAGTAGCCGCACTGTCACATATAATGACGACTATTTGACAGTGTGATCGCAGTTCATTTACTCAGTTTCAATTGACCAAATCTACTGTCATCCGATAGTCTACGCATAATTATAATAATACAGCTTAACATCTAACGTAATAACTGGGAATGATCATTATTAATTCGCTTTAGGATCGCTTACAATATAATTAATATAACAGCTCTATTAAAATCCAAAAACGGCTAACGAGCAACGGGCATAGCCCGAATAAACCTCCTGCAGTAGATATATAATAATATTGCACGAGCATTACGTAACTATACATATAGATCAGCCTCCTCGACGAGAGACTTTAAAAACACCAACTGCAAGACAATGATAGATACGCGACGTGGTGCGAAGTAAGAAGGCGAACTTCTCAAAAGAGATGTAAAGTACATGTACGCATATATAGATATGCGCACAGGAAAAGAAAAAAAAAGGCGGACCCGAGGAAACGCGCGCGTTGCACGTACAAAATGTCGAGAATGATTGCAGTCGGGTCGTTTGAAGTAGAGACTGCGTTTATTGTTTGAAGTGGAGCCTCTCGTCGCTCCAACGAACTCACGCGCACATATTCAGTACCATATCTATATACATACACACAGACGAGATTCGATGCTGTAGGAATATTTTCGTTGGTTGCTCGCCAGGACCGATCGATTCGCGCCTGCTTAAGAGCCGCCCGTCGCTGTAAACTAGACCAAGCGCTCTTATCTCTCCTCCTTTCTCTTTGTGTTTGTGTATATACATTTATATATGTGTGAGTGTATGCATATATACACGCCTGTCTGTCTGTCTGTCTGACTCATTCGCCATTTGCGTTCTCTCTTTCTCTCTCTTTCTACGACTTTGATACTTTTTCGCATTACTCATGCCCAGCAGGGCGGCTGCGGTTGGAATTTACGTAATTGCTGTCAACCTCCACGCGCATCGGTCAAAGGGCTTTGATGTCACGCGCGAGTTTATGCAGTTTGCCTTTGACGCGTAATGGTCGATGTAAATTCAGATTGTCACTCAAGTGTTCATCCTTATATAAGCGCTGGTTTAACGAAGGACTGAAACATGAAAAATTTTGTCCTTTTTTTTTACTGGGTGGTATATATATTTATATAACTTGGTTGATTTTAATTTACTTTTTCAAATCACAAATTAAGATAAGATTCAATTTAAGTAGAGTTTATTCTGAAATAACTTTGTCGAATGTTACTAAGGGGTAATGTTGAACGATTTAAGGGATGATACTATAAATACTTTAAGATAGTTTAGTGTAAAATGGATATTAACAGCTTACAGTCGGTTTGCAGGATAGAAGTTCATGACTTAATTGATAGTAAAGTTATGACGAAAGCCACTTACGCAAGCGTGTTTCGAGGTAAAGGATTTAACCCTTAAAGGCTATATAGGGTAACTTAAATCCCTTCGAAGTTTATCAAATAACTACAGCAATTGCAGCATTTATTGCACTTTCTACATAGTATTAACTAAGTACAGTATTAAATGAAACAAGAAACAGGTTAATCGTATATGTTCGGGCTAACTAATTAAAATGATGGAAACCGTAAAGTTAAATGTAGGGAGAAAAAGAGATAATTCTACCTTTTCCTGATACCTCATAGATATTTTGCACAATTATTTAGAGTAAACTTATCGATTAGTTGCACTATATTTCCCAAATAAAACAAATAGACCTGCACTAAACTCTCTTAACTAGCTATATTTTATTATATTCCTTCCATTTTTTTGTCATTTCAAATGCTTCATTACAGAGAGCACAGCTCCTAAACAAAGCGTTAAAAACATTTTAATCAGAACGACGAAATGAACTTTACTCCCGCCCCGTTGTCCCGAATTAATTGCAGCGTTTAAATTACGTTAGCCATCCGAGACTCAATTAAAGCTACGCGCGGCAGCAACCTATACGCCAGGCTGTATCTACATCACGCTCCAACACTCTCTTTTCGCGGTGTGCTCACGTATGAGAGCACGAGCAACTCCTTTCTACTTACTCACTCACTCACTCACTCTCTCTCTCCTTTGCCATCCTCACGAATCCGCCGCGTCATATATAGGGCACATCGAAAGAGAGGGAGGGACTGCAAGCTTTGCAGTCATTCCAGTCCCACGGACTCCTTGACCTACTGCAGCACGTCTTCTCCTCTTTCTCACCACTTCTCTCCTCCTTTTTTCGCTCTCCCTCTCTCTCTCTAGCGTCTATGAGCTGCGCGCACTACTACTCGTAACTTCCTCTTCATTTGGAGCTTCTTGTCTCTCCTCCTCTCGTGCATCCCGCTCGGCATGTGTGAGACAGAGATCGCGTGAACACGTCGCGCAAGCTCATGCATATACGTGTGCTTGCATGCAGAGACACTTTAACCTTGAACGCACAAAAGACGTGTTCCTAAATTGCCGTGAATGGGTGCATGCAGTGCAACCAAGCAGAGGAACCGCACGTCTCAATGAAATAGATGACAGCGAGAGAGAGAGAGAGAGAGAGAGATATGGAGGGAGCCTTTGTATTTGAGCTCCGGACTGTATCATTTCGAGAGCGCTCTTCAGGTTCGAGTCGATAAGCATCTCTTATTATTCGAGATTGTGAATTAGCTATGTATAAAATTTCCCTTTTCTGTTCCTTTCGTCGACACTCTTTGCAAAAATTGAGCATGCTATCGTTTCGGTACACATAAAAATGTATAATGTATATTTATTGTTTTTATGATTAAAATTTATTAATTGTATATCGTTGTACATAGTATTTAAAAGCTCGATAAACCGTAGCGTAAAAGCCTTGAACAGAAAACATTCTTTTAACATTATATACATAACGGGTGAATCCAAGGTAAAAAACGCCTTAAAACCATGAAAAGAATTTTCCGATATCATCCATAAAATTTTATGCATACCTATAGACACTCTTTTTAAGCTAGTGGATCGTAAAACCAAGGTAAAACATAGTATTATAGACATTTTTAAAATACTTGTTCACTTAAGAAACGATGTTTTACAGGAAATATTATAACGTCTATTATTTTTCTCTCTCTCTCGACAACCCTCAATAATAAGCAACTACTAATATTTTAATACATCAACAAAAAAGAAACCACATACATTTCTTGAAAACAAATTAATAAACAGTAACCAACGTGAAACCCTTTCCATTCTTACTTTTCATTTAAAATTCCCATCGTCAGCGTTGGCCGATCAATTAATCGCGCTATAAACCAAAGCTCCCCTGGCCGGATAACGACTAGCACGCGCAATTAATCGCCGCTATATACATCCTCGTGCTTGCACACCCCGCGCCTCTCATCCACATTCACGCGCACCGTAATGCGGCGGGCGTCTTTTTGAACGCGTACCGTATACTATATACAAGCGAGAGCGAGTGAACGTGCGACTTCGTATAACGAGAGCGAGAGAGGAACGCGCGGAAGCATATATATATACGGCGCGCGAGCTTGCATATATACCCTTATCTGGTCGCGGAAGCGCGAGAACGCGCCTGCAGCTGTCCTGCGTTACACGCTGTAATTGCGTTCGCTCGAGCGCATGGGCGGGCGCACGCTTGGGTTTATGCTCGTGGGAATTTGCAAGTGCGCGCGAGGTGGGATAGGAAGGGAAGAATTTTGAAAATGTGTAGAGCGAGGAAAACGCGTGGTATACGCATCGTGGTACGGCGTTTGAGAAGGGCGCTGTTGAGATGATTGAAAGTTTTAATTTTGATGATAAATTTTTCGTGTGTTTTATAATATAATGTGACAGAAATCATGTTATATTTGATAATTACTTTGTAAGGATTTTTGGTTCGATACATATTAGGTACTGTTTATAGATTTTCAGAAAGATATACAGTTTTTTTATTATTTATGAAATGTATAGGTACTCGAAAAAAAATGAGATGCTAGAGAATTTATTCAATATTGGTATAAGCATCTTGTAAAAAATTACTAAGTAACGTTGCGGGAACTTTTAATGGTTATGGCTGAAAGTAGTTGATAGCCACTTTAATGAGTTACTGATTACAACAAAACTATATTAAACTAAACTTGTAAGTGTTGCCGGATCTTGGCTATGGTTTCGGGGCTTCGCGAACATTAAATCGAGCTTCACATGAAACTTACTTGAAGTGCTAGTGGAGAAACAGCAATCGTGTATATAATTAGAAACATTTTACTTTAACCTATTAGTTTCGCTTTACACAAGATCAACATATCATTTAGCTATATTTTCGTTTGTTATAGTTTAAGTTATTATTAGTTTTTATAGTAATCGTTTGAAAAACTAAGTTATTTTCATTGCATAGTTTATATACATAATATTTAAACATTCAATTGCTCCGAAATGATTCTAAAATCTATATATAGTTAATTATTCTGTCAAACTATACGTATACAATCCATCTTTAGCTCCCTTGATTAAATTGACGCTCATTATACCTCCAGACTATTGAAATATCCATTTGATATTCTAAAAACCTTATCACTTCAAATCTCACAAACTGCCAATAATCTTTCACACAACAACAATACCTATTTCCAAAGCCTAAGAGAAATCAGACCGAAAACTGACAACTGTCTGACCAAACTCGCGCCACATCTACTTGCGGACATCATAAAAATCTGTCCCCATAAATACATCTATACACAGCTACACGCGTACTCCGTTCTCAGGTTCTGTCACGTTTCTGCGCACAGAACACAACACAACCACGCGCGTCATCCATCCCTCTCTCCGCGCGCATAAAACAAAAAGAGTACCTCGTGCTCGCGGCCGCGGCATTTGTATACGGGAAACCGTCCTCTTCCATCTTCATTCGGATTACCTCCGCCAGAAGAGTTACATATTTCATTCTCCCTCCGCCAAAACAGAAACGAAAAAAAAAAGAAAAACGAGGAGGAGGAGGAGAACCTTCCGCATAGCATACTATACATGCAGCAACATGCGGGTATGTGTGTGTGTGTGTGTGTGTGTGTGTGTGTGTGTGTGTATA
>JAYJLV010068093.1:0-16155 GCA_036873485.1 Torymus texanus
ACTGACAAATTGTACCGCTATAAATGAAACGTAATGATGAAATGTTATATGATATGTGATGTAGCTATGGATGTAAACTTTTTGACTAGTGCAAATAAAAAATTTATTTATCTATCTATCTATCTATCTACTTTATTTATGTGGTGCGGTTTGAATATTGGCCAATAGGAGGTAAGGCTAACAAGTAAGCAATGCAACAGAGAAGAAGCCGTCGTCAGGCTGCGCTGACCCGTTGTGCCGGGCCGTACCGCTCCGCAATGTAGAGCATTCCGCATCGCCCCCGAAAGTGGAGACGAAACTCTCTGCCACAGCAGCCGCCGCGGACGGTCGCCGGGGGGCCCGGAATGCAGATTGCGGAGCGGTACAACGCGACATTAGCATTGCTTACTTGTAGGCCTTAGCCTTACCTCCTATTGGCCAATATTCAAACCGCGCCACATAAATAAAGTACATGTGGCTCAGTCGATAAAAAATGCTCAAAGACAAAGTACACAATAAACCGGGATGTCATTATTTTGGTAATTATAGAGATTGGACTAATACACTTTAATATAAGTATAGTAAAATGTAGTAGACATAAAAATTAATATTCCGTTAATGTTCATGTTAGATTAATTGCTTTATTAATTGTTTTCTAATCGAAAATAATTTTCTTTCATTTAGAAATATTCGTACTATAATTGTAATATTTATTCTGATAGAAGTGTAAATAAAGTCTATCTGATCACATCTCAAATCAAATACTCAAAATATTTGATCAGTTTTACCAACCTAAATCGGAGCAAAAAAAAATTAGCTTCCGAGTTACCATGTTTTTCAGCTGGACTCCGAGTTACCAGGTTTTCCAACCGGACTCCGAGTTGCCAGGTTTTCCAACCGGACTCCGAGTTACCGTCTTTTTATACGGGAGCGACAATATGTTCATCTCTCTTGACTCCGAAAATATACCTCACACATGAATTGCTAAGCCGCTGTAGTCGTGCCCGTTACTTGAATGACGCGTCCAGATATACTGCCGAACAATAGTCTAGGTGTAGTTGATCCAGGGCCTCGACTAATCTTTTGCGTAGCGTCTCTGTGGTACATGCCCAAATAAACCGCAGGCTGTAAAGGGCTTTATTTACTTTTTTTGGCACCTGATCAATATCCGGTTTCCACGTTAATTTGTTATCTAGTACCACACCGAGACTCGTCATTTCGCTGGTGAACGGGATGCATTCTCCGGTTTGCATCTTTAGGCCAGGTAAACCTAATGCGTTGATAGCATTGACGTTGTAACTAGAACCGAATATAATTGCCTTGGTTTTCCCAGCATTGAGACTTAGCCCGGAGCCCTCCGCCCATCCAGAAACCAATTGCGCTACGTCGGTTAGCCGTGCCACACCTTCGAAGATCTTGTTCATAGTAGTGTGAACATAGATCTGTAAATCGTCTGCATAGAAAATATGTTTGTACGTGCTTCCGTCTAGTATATCCTGTAAGTCATTCACGTACAGACAAAAGAGCAGGGGTCCCAGAACGCATCCCTGTAGAACTCCCAGATTGGTTTCCAACCATTCAGAATTTCCATTTTTATTAGTTATGACCTTCTGGTATCGTCCTTGTAAATATGATTTAACCCACAGGAGAGCTGAACGGGAAAACCCCAGCCTGTGGAGCTTTTGTAGAATCTTCGATGGTGAGACGGTATGAAAAGCTTTACTAAAATCAGATAAGAGAACTAAAGAAACTTTCTTGTCATCTTTGGCCGCGCGTATGTCTTCCGTTAGATTTAGCAGTGCCGTCTGTGTACTGTGATGCCTACGGAAACCAGCCTGTAGGGGATCTAACAAACTATTAACTCTAAGGTACTCCATAATTTGGTCATGAGCAATTTTCTCAAGAACCTTGGAGAGGAAGTAGAGAAGTGCTATTGGTTGAAAATCCGAAACGGTAGCGGGGCTATTTTCTTCTTAAGCACTAGTATTTGCGCTTGCTTCCAGGTTTTCGGAAAAATCCCCTGTGCGGAAGAGGAATTAAAGATTTTAACGAGATACTCGCTAATTACAGGTAGAGCCTTCGCGATCACCTTTTGTCGAACCCCGTCTAATCCCTTCGCCTGTGAGGAAATGTGAGAAACAGCAAGGAATACGGTATTAAAGTATACAGGTTTAAATTGGAAACCTTCCTCATTAGAAGGCAGAATAATGTCCATTGCTTCTTCAATATTTTCAAGAGATGAGGCGAGATTCCAGCAAATTGGGCGTTCAACTCCCCTGGTGTGTACCCATGAAGAGTCCTTGTTAGCATCAAGAACCCCTTTGAGATGGTCATGCAGGAAGGAATTTCGCTCTTGAGTAATACGCAAGTCGATCTCACTGCTGAGCTGGAGAAACTCATCGAGTAACTCCGCACTCCTAGTACGTTTGTAGCGTCTGTGCGTGGCATTCCGCTTGTCAATGAGATGCCTCAACTCTGGTCCAAGCCATGGAACATATTTCTTATTTGGTTTTACAATTTTCAAAGGTGCTAATTCATTTATGGCGCTACTTAAATTCACATTTAGGTTATTCAAAGCTCCCTCCAAGTCGGTTTCGATAGAGTCCATGCTCGCCCAATCACAGCATGCCAGCAATTCGTTTAAGGCATTCGGGCAAATGTTAAATAACCACTTAGTAAATGGCCACTCGCAAGAGTTACTAAACTTCACCCTGGAACCGGCAATCTCACCAGAGTGGTTACACTCAAAACTGCTACTACTCAACTGACAGAACCAAACTCGCTATCTTGCCAGTGCATATTAATCAACCTGGCCGTTGATGACGGACGGAATGTTGAGGAATAACGCATTTTAAATCGCGCGCGTTTGCCCGCTCCGCGGGCTCGCTCACAACGCTGCCCCGGAGCGGCAGCACCTCGCGGCACATCGGCGGAACGGTAGATCCTGCACTGATTAGTTCAATAATAAGGACTAGCGCTTTTTCTCTCGCTCTCCCATATCTTACTGGGAGAGACGTGATTTAACTTACGCTACCAGTGACGATTGCTCGGCAAGACGAAGGAAGTTCCCTTTGAACTCGCTCTCTCTCTCTCTCTCTCTCTCTCTCTCTCTCTCTCTCTCTGCTTTTGGCTACCACACGAGGCACACCTCAAAAAACAGCTACGCTTCTCTAATTTGGATAAACTCAAGGATAATTTCCCTGGCTCGACTCATCATTGGCTTTACCCATCATTGGCTCAACTCATCTTAACCACATTAGTCACCTCAACGTCTGTATTCAGCACCGTTAGAGCAACTCTCACCGGTGCATTTCACCCGGCAGTGCACGTGCACAAGTAACCTCAAACTCACACGGATACTTCTCTACACACGTGCGTTTACGCGACACATGATGCCTGCTATATTCCGGTGGCAATTACTCACACACGATGAGATCAGGAATATCTCTCCGTGCATACTCAATGACTCACAGTTAAATCAATAATATTTAATTATGAACTTTCTCATTAGCAGCATCATTCTCATTCATCAGCGTGACTACGAATATCTACGACAAACTCATTGAACACTCATTGGATCAACCATTTTCTGTAACGGACAAACTCAAAACTAGGCAAAACTCACTGTACAAAAAAGGTTAGTTTTCCCTGCGAAGGAAATAAAATTTATAATCCACACTTATGCACACATACACAATTTATTGTAACTTCGACTCAACATACTTTGTTGCCTGCGAGCAATTATTACCATGTAAATCAAAACTGTTAATATTAACTGTAGTTAATTAAGAAAAACCCGTATGTTAATTGTTAATGTAATATATTGTACAGTGTTTTAAATCTATTTGTATATGACTCAAAATTGATTTAATCAACCACAGTATGTCCTCACTTGATATATTCAATTCTCAAATATGCGGCTATTAATCAATGGCCCATTTTCGTCGTGAAAATTTAATTGTTTGTAGGCAATGATTTAAGTTAATTTTAAATACTAGAGCCAATTTCTCAAACTAATATTTTAACAGTGACCGCGTAAAATAATGCTCTTGCAATATAAAATTCATAAACAGCTGCGAGAGAGAAAGAGCAGCTCGCAAAAGTCCTGGCTGTTGTTAGTTGTGATGACATTTCCAAAATGTTCAAACTTAATCTAAGGTGTAAAAGTAACATAATGCACTGATAATATAATGCAAAATTTTGTTCAAGAATAAAAAATTACCCTAAGTCTGTGCAATAATAGCAATATTTTTTCCTACATTTCTACCACACTAATTTTCTTCAGCCCCATTTCTTAAATAAAATTTTGTAACTTCTTGTAGCTAGTTGTTCCATTTTGAATAGCATATGAATATTCTTATAGTTGTTTTATTTTTCCTTGAATATACCTGCAGTGATATGAAAATGTCGTAAAAACTGACTACATTGTAAAAATCAATTACATCTCTGAGAAACTTTAAAAAGAGGTATTTTAGTACATTCATACAATGCGTCATCATTAACAGATAATACATTGGTAGAACAATAATTAAAGCATTTAAAATACTGTTGATGAAGTTTTATTGTATGTACAAACCAAAATAGCATTTTATGAAATTCTCTACTAACAAGGGAAGTACCCGAGGCCGACCTCACCGATTTCCTTTATTTTGTGGTATATTAAAGTACATACTCAATATATTAGACATGTATTTTTTTTACGTGCTATTACGTCGATTTTAGGGGTGAAAACCACCCTTAAAGTTTACCCCCAAAAAATTAATTTTTTTCATATCTTAAGAACGAATTGAAATATTTTGATAAAACAAATCTCAGATTATTTCTTATAAAAGGGCGCTCACGTGGACAAGACTTTCATGTTCGGGGGTTGCAACCCTTAACGTTTTTAGGGGTAAATGTAATTTTTTACAACTTTCTTATAGCAAAAAAATTAGGCAAGTTTCTGAATTTAATTGAAAATTGTACTGTTATAAAGGAAAATGATAACTAAAGGTCACGTGTTTTTGGATTTTTGAGAAAATTCATTGCAAGGGGTGACTTACCCCCAAAAACTGTTTTTTCTAATATCTCTGGAACTAAATAAAATTCAGCGATCAAAAAGACGCTCACGTGGGCATGACTTTCATGCTTGGGGGCTGAAACCCTTACTTTTTACAGAGGTGAATATTATTTTTTTTTAATGTTCATTTTGGCACAAAATAAAATTTCTGAATTTCAAACAAAGTTATACTGTTATAAAGAAAATTTAAAACAAGTTTTCATGTTCTTGCATTTTTGAAAAATGGATTGCAAGGGGTGACTCACCCCTAAAAACTTATTTCTGATATATCTGGTACAAAATAAAATTCAATGAACAAACAAACGTCATTTTATTTTTTATAAAGAAGACACTTATTGGCCATGACTTTCATTAGGGGGTTGCAATTCTTAACCTCTTTTAGTGGGGAAAGTTATATTTCAACGTTTATTATGAGTCAAAAATTAATAAAATTTCTAAATTTGATTTATGAAAAAATGCATTGCAAAGGTGAATAATTTCAACAATTAAATTATTACTTATTTATGAGGAAAATTAATCACAATATAAGTTTCGAATTTCATTCACTACATCATTATTATATTTTGAATAATAGCCATTTATCGACTGTTACATCTGACTATTATTAAGCTTAAACATATATCCTAACCAAACACACAAATCTACACACGCTACAATTCACTCTTCGCCACGCGTCACTTTCACCAGAGGATTTTTTTTTTATTTATTCTTATTTTATATTTTTCTTTTTATTAAAACAAAACGGGAGTTACCCGTTACTTTAGTACAAAAAAACTTTACAGTCATGTGTTTTTTTTTATATGTATACACTTTTAATTTACATAATATGCACTGAACACACAAACACTTATCCCGAACCGACCACTTTGACCTGCAATAATGGACCGAGAGAGACCCATCTATGTGCCCTAAATAAAAGGAAGAAAAAATATATCTAAAGTTTAAATTAAAATGAACAAGTATAATAATATAAAAATACTTACAATTTAAACAAGATCGGGAAGAGCTGGTCCAAGCACTGCAAAAGATCTTCCAGTCTCTTACACGTAAGGTTTTCGTCAATAATCCTAAAAGCTGTCGACGTACGCACCAGCTTTGAGAAGTACGCATCACTAATGTTACTTAATGGGATTGTATTAAGAGGCCACATAGCGGTGACCGTCGCCTCCATTGATCTGACGATGCCCCTCAAGGATTGGCTCTGGACAATTTTTTCCTTTCCCAATTCTTGTAGAATGACATCTCTGCCACCACGCAATATAGATATAATTTGGAAAACATAATAGCCGCCTCGTTAAAAATTGTCGCGGGCACTAAATCTAACATAGCGCGGCTGGAATTTGTGTGACTTTCAGCGTCAACTATTTCACGGACAATGTCGTCCAACCACGCACCCTCCTCGGGAGTAA
Source organism: Torymus texanus (assembly GCA_036873485.1). Lineage (NCBI taxonomy): Eukaryota > Metazoa > Arthropoda > Insecta > Hymenoptera > Torymidae > Torymus > Torymus texanus. Next base: position 6,448 of record JAYJLV010068093.1, read on the forward strand.
GGTCCTCGAACGACATCATTAGACGATTAAAATACGAATGAAAGCCACAGCAAGAAAAATCATCGAAAAGCGAAGGTGTAGCTGTTCGAGCAGCCGAAAATTTCATTTTTATCAACACCTACCCAGATGCCCCGGTGGTAGGCACAATCTCAGTGGAAATATGCAACGACTACACATTACCTTCTTTATTTTCTGCCACGATATTAGCAAATACACCTGTCCGGTCAACACGTATACGTATCCCCAACGGTTAAGTTTTCACGTATACCTACACCTTAACATATACTAGATTCCCGGTTTCGAAATCCCTTGCTACGATAAGGCCTTGTACTCCTCTTATGTTATTTCAATGAATATCTCAATCGTCTAAAATTATACAACAACAACCTTCAAATTATTATTTCTGTTTGAACAAAAAGATGTTTATAACAAAATTTGTAAAGTCGCTGGTCAAGACAAAATTATTACCATTTTTGCTTCTTGGTCAAAGACTAAATATCCATGAAAATTTGTAAAGCGATCATAGTTTAACAAGAATTTAGAAGTTGGACAACCTTTCGGGAGTGTAAAGTCCAATTCTCAATTCTATTTTTTTATGTAAAAATGTCATCGCAATAAAATCAGAGCCGCCTGGTTGAACGGAAATCACGCGCAAAAGTTTATCCCTCCGAAACGGAATAAATTAGTCTCTGTAAGAGCGAGATGAGCAACAGTCCCTAAGTTTAAAACCTTGCTCACTCAAATAGAAGCTTTACTAAATTCACGACCGCTAGAACCACTCAGTGAGGATCCAGAAGATATCAACGCACTCACTCCGGCAATTTTCTCATAGGTCGTGAACTCAACGCATTACCAGAACCATCTCTACTCTTGCTGAATGAGAATCGGTTATCGAAATGGCAATCAATTCAAACGATGACTCAGCAAATTTGGCAACAATGGTCAGCTTGCTACTTACAAACGGCTCCAATCCATTTCTAAATGGCACCATCCATCTCATGAAATCATGGTCGGTTCAATGATACTTCTCACTGATGAAAGACTACCTCCAAGCAAATGGCCCCTGGCAAGAGTAACCAAGCTTCACCCTGGATCGGACAATCTCACAAGGGTAGTCACCATCAGGACGGCTACCATTGAACTCACTCGGCCCATCACCAAACTCACCATCTTGCTCATACCAATAGGAAATTCGGATTGATGGCGGGCGGAATGTTTGGGTAAGACTTTGGTTTTTTACTCATTTGAAATTCCCGCGGTCGCGCGAGGTAGGTTAGACGCAAGAAAGACTCAAAGCACCCGCGCGGTGGCAGTACTCACCAGTGCTCAGTCCGAATCAGCAGTGTCGCTACACTGACTAATAAGGTAGCAGCGCTATTGTCTTCTCTGTCTCTCTCGTTTATTGTTCATCACTCGCTCAATCTGAATGACCAGGGTATTGATTCCTCATATGTCAGAATCTGAGTGCCAATGACTCGCTTCATATGAGACTTCGCAGACTTCACTGAAGCCTCCCAGAGCCCTCCAAAGTGCGGGGCTGAAGGGGGGATAAATTTCCATTGAATGCCCTGCGAAGACAAGGCGTCAGTGACAGCGTTCCACTGAAGATCGGCCTCACGAAACATTGAGCGCAAGGCCGCGTCAGCACCGTGAAACGTCGTAGCATTATCGCTCCAAATTTCGGTTGGTAGCCTGCGTCTACCCGAGAAACGCCTTACTGCTGCGAGGAACGACTCTGTTGTTAAATCTCCAACAACCTACATGTGTACCGCCTTTGTGGCCAGGCACACAAAAATCGCCAGATAGCCCTTTGATGTCCTCATGCCCCGCCCTTTCGAAGCCTTGATCTGGAATGGGCCCGCGTAGTCGAGCCCACATCTGCAGAAGGGACGGCTTTGCGCCACACCTTCCTCGGGAAGATTGCCCATGAGTTGACTCATCGGCCTGGCGGTGGCACTGATGCACTTGACGCATCGGCGTACATAGGCGCGGACTCGTTGTCTTCCTCCAATTATCCACGCTCTTTTCATGGCGCAAGAGAACGTGAGCGTCATGCCTCCGTGCAGACTCGATTTTTGGGCCCACATAATGACGGGATCCGTCAATCGGCAATTCTTGGGCAGAATTACCGGGTGTCGTTCGTTATAGGACAAGTGAGACGCTTGGAGACGTCCCCCTACTCTGATCACACCTTCCTTGTACAGAAACGGCGTCAATGCTCTCAAAGGGCTGGGCTTCGAGACAGTTCCACTGGCTTGCAAAGCGTTGACCTCATTGGTGAAGGCGATCTTCTGACAGATCTTCATGCAGCGTACATAGGCCACGTCAATTTCTCCACATAACAATGGTTCGTTCATCTTGTACGATCGTTAGTAACGCCAAGCCCGGGCGATTCGTAGGCAACGAGCGTAGCTCTCTCCAGACTGATCAATGATGAGAAATGATGCATACACTCATCCGGTGCTGGCTCTACAAGAGCTGCGTAGCATGTTGTCTGGCCTATTTGATGTTCCTTTCGTGATCGTGCTTCTAATAACTGGGTGTCTTGTGCGTCCGTAGACACCGTTGGCCAACTTGATTCAGGCCTTATCGCCCATGCCGGACCGTGCCACCAGAGAGTGGACTTGCTCAGATCCATGGTATTAGTTCCCCGAGTCGCCAGGTCAGCAGGGTTCTCGTTTGAAGGGACGTGGGACCAGATGGCCAGCGGTGCTTCTCTCTGCATTTCACCAACACGGTTTTCCACAAAGGTATTCCATCTCGCGGGGTCTGAGCGAAGCCACGCTAATACGATCTGTGAGTCACTCCAGGTGTGTCTGATATGGGTGTCTTGAGATCGTCGCCAAATGATGCGTTGCAGATCCACGTCAGCTGCAGCCACGCGAATCTGTCGGTACATCATTTGGATGTCCGCACAAAAGAATGCGATCCGATGCTGTCGCCACGGAGTAAGATGGTGACTAAGTCCGTTTGTAAGGTTGGGCCTCTTAACAACCGCTCGTTCAGGGATCGCCCGTTATTTGTACGGCGAGATGCATCGAAGACAACGCGAAGTTTGCGCCCTTGATCAGCGTTTTGCCAAATGCCATGATGGGCGACATAGCAGACCGGCCTTGAGGGTGCCTCATGGGCCACCGGTTCCAGCGGCCGCATGTGACCGTACCATTTGTATTCGTGCATGAAAGTCTCGTATTCGTTTTGATAAATAGTGTCCTTTGTCATTTTCCCATGGGTACTCACTAGTGCTTGGCGAGCAATTGCTAGTGTGTTTCCAACCTCTTGTGAATCAATGGCCGTCCTAAGCGGCAGGCGCACAACATAGCGGCCATTGTCTAAGCTACGATGGCCCTCAAGGAACAGGCGTTCACATTCTTCATCCTCTGTTGAAGCGGAGATCGGCTGTGCGGGCTCGTCGAGTTCCCAAAATCGCTGCAGGGATTCAGACAATGACAGGTTTTGAAGAGTGGGGCAAGCCACTACTGTCGCTCGACGTGATTATTTTTTCGTCAGATGTTTGGGACCGTTGACTAGTCCGGATATGATCCATCCCAATTTTGTTACCTGTGCCACTGGTTGGCCATCAAGTCCTTGACAGATCTGCCCCAACAGAATCTCGCTGTAAACATCCGCTCCGAGGAGCGCTCTGACCGATGAGGGCTGGTTGAAGGCGGGGTCCGCCAGAGAGATCTTCTGGATGCGGAACCATTCCTCTGTTGGTATGATGACGCGAGGCGTGTTGATGAGGAGGTGTTTCACACTGAAATCTCAAGAGCTCCAGCCTTTCGACTGGAGGTAAGGATACGTAGATTGGTGTATTTTGATGCCGGGCAAACTGTCTGCCATCCCACGGCGACGATACCAATGCTGATATCGTGGATAGGGGATCCAATCTGCTGTGCAAGCCGGAGTTCGATCAAACTAACTTCGGAAGCAGAGTCAAGAAGTGCTCTTGCTTGAATTCGATGCCTACTGGCGGTCTCGATGGTGATCACGGCCGAGCTTCTGTGCTCGCTTCGGAATCTTTCGTTGGGTCTGGCGTCAAGAGCGTCATCTCCACTTCGTTTTTTCACCATGGCTGAGTGAAGAAGAGTGTGGTGGTCGGAAGAGCACTCTAGACAACGACGGCGAGATGGGCACTGGGCTTGCAAGTGGTTTGGCCTCAAACAGTTGAAGCACAGACGAAGACGTCGGATGATCAGCAGTCGTGTTCTCTGTTCCCGAGAGAGCAGTGATCTGCATTCATAAAGACGATGTTCACCCTTGTATTCGGAACATCGCTCCTCGCTTGTCGTGGTGGCTAGACATCTTTGGGAGCGGGCAGCCGGAGCCTCCGAATGTTTTCGAGAGTTGGATGAAGTGCCTGCTCTAACGTCATCGCTTGATGACATCGCTTGAAATGAGGGAAGCTCCTGCTGGTCACCGATGTTCTTCTCCCAATCTTTCCTGGTGATCGGATCCATCCCTTGAGTCAAGAAGAAGACGAGCTAGTCATCCCAATGCTGAACATCGAGTCCGAGAGCCTGCAGGGATTGGCGCGCCTTGATGATTCGGTAAAAAGAGACTGCAACCCAGCGGCACTCTTATTGAGTAGTGGAGGGGCATAGACCAATCGATGCATGTGATGGTGAGTCAAGCGTCGTTTGTGCTCATATCTTTTTAACAGCAAATCCCACGCCGTCACGTAATTCGCCTCGGTGATCGGGAGTCCCTCCAACGCCGTTTTAGCCTCGCCTTCGATCGAAGTCTTTAAATAGTATAACTTCTGAACAAGCGAAAGGCCTGGATGTTGATGAATCATCGAGCGATAGATATCGCGGAAGATCTCCCAGTCATCGAGTCGTCCCGAGAAGGTGGGCAAATGGATCTTGGGTAAGTGCACAGACACAGCAGTTTTCTCCTGAGCTGCTACTATTGCTTGTCCTGCGGCAGTACGTTCGCCTTGAGAGTCCAACAGCATACCCAACGCCTGTGTGTATAGCAACTCGACGGTTGAATACGTGTCCCCGCTGAAGTATTCATGCTCTTGAAGGTCAGCGACTTCCTGCAGACTCGAATGGTGCTCGCGGAAATCATTCCAATATTTTTCCAACAAGTACTCTCGGCTTCGAAGAAAACCTTGGGTAAAGTTGTCGCGACCGCCCTTGAGAGTGTTGGTCTTGAAATTATTGATCAAAGAAGCCAGAGAGAGTTGTCTGTCGAGCTGCTTCATTTCTGTTTCGATTAAGTGCCACTACAAGGCCACACGAAGCTGAGCGCACGAATTCAAGGGCAATCACTCTCGGCACCTTAAGGCGAGCCTCGTCAACCGCCGGGCAACCGCAGCAAGTGTTGAATGAGGAGCGAGGCGTCAACTTTCCGGTCACGGATAGTTACGTTTGAGTGCTCACTCTCAGGTGAGGAGGATGCTGATCCGATCACGGGAATACGAAGCAAACTGACGCCTTTAGACACGTCCAGCTTCACACCAACACCGTTTTCTTCTTGTAACCGATCCGGCTCAAAGGACCAATGTTGATAGCCCTGGGATCAGGAGGTAGACAAGGAGAAATGAAATTCAGAACTGAGAAGAAACTCTATTTTTATTAAACGAAACGAAAAGATACAATTAGCGGGAATAGTGCGAACAAATGTATATGTATATCCTAATAAGAGAGAAAAAGTACAATCAATGAATTGGTATAATACCACGATCCGGCAGTGAGCGACGAAAGGTCGTTTGAGACGCACTTCCGCGCTGAGAGAACGGTCCAACCACACTCGTCCGCTTCCGCATGGGAACTCCCCGGGCGACGCTCGCTGAGAGGACGTCGAGCCGACCCGCTCCCCCCTCCCTGCACCCGACTCCCGCGCCCAGCGTCACGCGGGTGGCGTATCGCCGCCATCTTGCGCGTGTATTCCCGCCGCAGGCCTCGTGTCGTTCGCGCATTTGACCGGCGCACCCAGCGCGGGAAATCGCTCAAACTCCAAACACCACACTTGAAGGTTAGTTGATCGCATAAGCGCTCTTAATGTAACATACACTCAACACTCACACCGCCAGTCATGTAATATTGAAATGTAAATTATGTAATTTGTAATTGTATAATGTATTTTTGCGGACGTACAATATATGTAGCAGTTATGTACTTGTAGTGTTCTACTTATTTAACACCTTACCCACAACATGTACTTTCTCAGTTTAATTTACGGCATTCTCAAACATTGGGTATTTAGAAGTATAATAAATTAAGGGAAATGTATATTGGTTGATTACAAGAAGATAATAATTAAGAAAGCTAATTATTAGGAAAGAACGATAAACTAAAAAGAAAGTTATAAATGTAAAAACTTACTATACAGAAGCTATGGCAAGGAGCTGCATCTATTAATTAGTTGTATAATTTACGACATACATAATTCTGTGCTTCTTTAAACAACTGTTTGGATGTTATCTAAGCAGGTTAGTACTATAGTTTAAGTAATAGTACTCTAAACCTGGAAAAAAGAAACCACAAAGTATCAATTCTTTTACACATGTAATTTCTATTCAGATTAAATATATTTATCTAGTATTGGATTGATTGAAATTTTTGGTGAAGACGAGGTACGACTTCCCTTGATCAAATGTTCTTATTAGGAACAAACTGAGCAATCGACGACAGCTGATGTTTCGCGACGTGCGCGAAGCGTCTTATGTATATAGTCTCTCGCGTATGCTTTTCAAGATGGGCGGGCGGTTTGACTTCGTGAATCACATTTTAAATTTTTATACATGTATAAATTATATATGTACATGTAAAATAGATAATATTTAATTATTTAATACATTTCTTCATTTCAATTTCATAGCCAAAATACATTTCTTTAAATTTGTAGTATTTGTTCCTTAATTTTTTAAATAATAAATTACACAGGCACACAAAAAAAAAGTCGTCTGTCACAGAACACTGACTATCATATCCTTATGCATTTTGACGAGCTGAACTCGAATCCAGTGTCCGTCTGGTTCCACCAACCTCTGATTTTACGTAAATTACCACAAAAGTGGAGAATTTCGGAAAACTGGATTTATGAAGTCCATCAGTGAATAGTAGAAGGTATTCGAACCCAGTTGAGTCATATTCCCATGTATTTTGAGTCACTGAATAAGAACACACTATCCATTCGATCTTTTTATCCTCTGATTTTGTGCAAATCACTCTAAGTGACTGAAAATTGTGGAAAAATGCAGAAAATTGTAGAAAACGTGTATCATGAATATCATCAGTGGTATTCCTAAACCCTTTAACCTTAAACCCCTAACCTTTAAACCCTTAAACCTTTACCCTTAAGCCTTAAACCCTTAACCCCTTAACCCTTAAAACCATCGTGCAGTTTTATAAATGATAATAAAAAAAAAGTTATTCATACTTTTTTCGTTTATAGCGAACCCTTTTATTCTCGAACGATCTGTCCAATGTATCTCTGGCTCCTTTAATACCTCTATTTTCACTTTCTCTTTTTAATATCCAACAGTTTAAGGGTTAAGGGTTTAACAGTTAATGGTTTAAAGGTTAACGGTTAAAGGTTTAAGGGTTAAAGGTTTAAGGGATAGGGGTTTAAGGTTAAAGTATTTAGGAATACCACTGATGATATTCATGACATCAGTTTTCCACAATTTTCTGTATTTTCCCGCAATTTTTAATCACTTGCAGTGATTTGCACAAAATCGGAGGATAAAAGGATCGAATGGAGAGTGTATTCTTATTCAGCGAGTCAAAATACATGGAATATGACTCAACTGGGTTCGAATAACTTCTACTATTCACTAATGCACTTCATAAATCCAGTTTTCCGAAATTCTACACTTTTGTGGTAATTTACGCAAAATCAGGGCCTGATGGAACCAAACGGACACTGGATTCGTGTTCAGCACGTTAAAATCCATAAGGATATGATAGTCAGTGTTCTGTGACAGACCACTTCTTTTTGTGCGCCTGTGTTATTTAAAAAATTATCTTTATAAATTTAAGAGATATTTCAGAATATTCTCTTGTTTTATTAGGTGTAAAATTGGTTGAGAAATGGTTTTCAATGTGACTTAGATTTGACTGGCAAGACCTGAACGGGTGAAATCAGTGGCACGTTCTTCAAAGTTTATTGACATTTTTGCTTGTATCTTCGGAAATTTTTCAAAGATCTGTCTCAAACATTTTATACAAGTTTAGAATAACATATAGAATCGAAAAATCAAATAAAAAGAAAAATTAATTTTTTCGAAATTTTTAGGTATAAGACCCCCTTAATGAAGCCGTATTTGTCTATTATAAATTATTTTCTTAAAAATTTTTGCAATATTGGATGTTAAAGTCATAGTTCTGTAATTTGAAACTTTTAATGTACACAATAATGCCATCCGTTTTATTCATACTACTTTCTTTGTGCCGAAAATTGTATCCAGGTAGATTAAAAAAATCCGCATCCTGAATTCTCGTATAATATCAAAACATTTTGCCTTTTTTTACATAAACGTTGAGACTTCTTATGTTGCAGCATTCAGTTTCTTGTTTTAAAGAATTTTCAATATCCTTATCAAGATTCATCATGTCGACGATATAGCTCGTTCAATATTTTGTCTATTTTTCATTCTGTCATTGATTATTTTCAGCGGATTTTTAATTGAAGATTGATCAAGGTTGGACTCTTCATCAGATTATCATTAATCTTATTCAGTGATTGTGTAGATACGTTAAGTTGCAATAGTAACCAGAGTGAGTAGTTTCCTACTTTACCTAAGTGACTTGGTATAGTAGATTTTATAATATAATCGTGCATATCTATATATTTTTTCACTTTACCTTTCAGAGTTCCACACATATCACTATCCGTTGCTTCGTGGTTAATATTGTAATTTGTTCTATATTTGGCATTATTGTATTTACAGTTTACACATGAGTTGCTCTCTGTTGAGTTACTTCGACTTGCACTATGTGGCTTAGCACATTTTTTACACATGGTAGTATTTTTACACTTTGTTCCACTATGACCGTATCTTGCACAATTGTAGCATGGTTTTACAATTATGACATCAAAAATTTTGCATCTTTGATAATCTAAAAAGGTTCTATTTTTATTTTCTTTTACATGTTAGTATATTTATGCAGGCATTTCAATTACAACTATTTGAGTTTTATTTCTATTGTTGATATACGTGTGTATAATTTTATATTCTTTGAATTTTTCTTTGAAATTTCTTTCATTGATGTCGTCTTGAAGTTGTTTAGTGTTTATGTTTTTAAAATTATCAATGCCAACAATCCTCATTTTTGGATTCATCATTTTTTCTTTCGCGACTTCACATGTAGCTTTTAATTTATTTTTTAATATATCGAAAGCTTTATCGGCACTTTATATATTATTACAGTTAATAATTGTTTCTTCATTATTTCTTTCAAATATATTATTTGTTAGAATAGTTTTTTCTTTTGTCAGGTATCGAGATATATCCTCATTAACTTTCTCCAGTTTCCTCTTGTTTGGGAATTATCAATTATTTGAATTTCCCGCGGTTGCGCGATTAAGGGGGCTAGACACCTTTTATTTCTGAAAAAAAGAAATTTTGATTTTAGTATCTAAATATGAAATACTTATTATTTTCACTTTATAAACCCAAAGTAGAGTATATTTACCTTCTTTTAGGCCTTCGATGAACCTCTTATGTGGTTTAAAACAGTAGTTATTAAAGAAATA
>JAYJLV010068104.1:0-16154 GCA_036873485.1 Torymus texanus
CTTTTAAACGAATACATATTTAGTTTGTAAGTTTTAGCATGTAAGTTTATATATGTTTTATTTTGTATCTCCAGCTCGGCGCACAGGTAATTGCATTTACCTCTGCAGAATTACTAATTTGTAATAATATCTGGAATAAATAATAATAATAATATTAATGATTAATTATGTCATAATTAAGTGATACGATAAATTAATAAATAAGAGCCAAAAATATGTGTATATATATCACATGTGTACACATACATCCAAACTCTACTGTAGTGTGCTGCGATGCCCCACTGCCGTTCTACGGCGCCCTACTACCATGCGTCTATGGTCTGTGAAGGGAAACTTTGCTAACTGGCCTTTTCGAAGAATTTTCCTCTCTTACAGCCCCGTGTGAGGGCCACTTATCGAGAGTATACTATTTACAGTCGAAGATTTGTGCTACACGAGCCGAGGTAAGAACTTTATGTATACTTGTCAGTACAAAGGAGTACTGCATAAAGTTCTCACCTCTGTTTGAGTAGCACAAATCTTTGACTGTATACACGAATTATGGATTCAAAAGTAACAACACGTACGTGAAATTAATTATATATATAATACATTAATAGAATAAAAAAAGTATTATGGTACATTGATTTGGGCTTACTAATTCGTAATATTTTACATACAATTGAAATTCACACAGTTTATGTATGTATGTATGTATGTATGTGTAATGAAAAGTATACATTTCGTTAAATGTGTGATTTAACAAGTAACTTATTCTATTTATTTGTGAAGTAATTACAAACACTTGCGTGCGTCTACGCAAGTCCTCGAGTAAATCCTCTGGATCATATTCACCTATAAACCGTCGTCGGAATGCTCTCACAAACACTCGCCAAGTTTTGATGCGCGATCTGTCTAATCTATACCATGTCGCGGCATCACCCTAAAATACGGACGGCAACGAGTTTAGTAAACCCTCATCGCTCAGCTGATTGCCCGCCTTAACATCACTCAGCTGTTGGAGGAATTCTTCCGCTACTTCCGTGGACGCGCTGCCTATGAACTTCAATTCCCAAGTTCGCAGCAGCCGTCCCGCTCGCAAAGCATCATCGCTCGCACGTTTACCTTCGCGTTTGTGTGATCGGTGAGAACCACTCTCGAACGCGCTTCCCGACCCCGAAGATGAGCGTCCTCTATCCTTTCCGCGTTTCCTCTTCTCGTCACTACTCACGCGGTCACGTTCTCGTTTACGTCTCTTCAAACTATCACCATCGTCACTCGCTCACAAGTTTCGGTTTCTGTGCATTCTCGCTCTCTCGCACGTGTATCACCTTTACATTGTCTACGTTTGTGTGTCTTTACTTCCCATTCGCTCTCACCACTATCACTAACCTCGCGCCTCCTTCTAACACGCTCTCTCAGACGCGCATCTACATCATGATATTTATTTGCCTCTCGTCTGCTTGTTACTTCTCGTGTGTTCGCTAACCTCTACGCCTTAACTCTAGCTTTAGCGCGCGCCGCTTGCTTCTGCGCTACAGCTTCTGCTCACTTCCGTGCTGCTGTCTCCTCCGCCCGCGCGCGCGCGTCTTCTCTCGCTCGCCACTGCCGTTTCAACTCGACTAATTGTCTCGATAACTCCTCATCTTTACTGTTCTCCGTGGTTTCTTCCGGGTTCGAAGTCTTCGTTTGGCAAATCTCGCGGCGTAAACCAACGCTGACGCGGGCGCGGAGTCGGTGTTACTTGCGCATGTCCACTCGGCGTTTGAAAAATTACTCGTGGCTGCTGCAACGGTGTGGCCGGCGCAGTTCGCACTCCCCGTACATGCCGTTGAGAATAATACTCCCACCCCACCTGCTGTCTCAGCCGTGCGTTTATTTCTGGCGAGAATAAAATGCGCGGTAACCCGTTCGCCGCGATAATCGTCTGCGATAACCCGCAACGTCGACTTTACAGAACTCGCTGGCGTTGTCGACACCAAAGCCCTTGTCACCGTACTCGTCGCCGTTGTCGTTGTCGTGGTTAACCCATTAAAGCCCATGGCCACACCAGTATAGATAGAGCCAAACTAACATTTGGAAATATGCCATGGATAAAAAATAGGTTACTCGTGTTTTTTATTTAATTTTTTAATTGTTAATTAACAAATTGTTTAAACAAATTATTGCAAAATTGAGTTTTTGCAAAATCTGACGGAGGCAATTGATTCTACGGGAAAACTTACGTAGAAAACATGTGTAACAACAAGTCAAAATATCAACTGTTTATTGGTAAAATTTAAATAAACAAATTAACATATCTGTACCCTGGCTCTGCCTATGGCTAAACAATGCGGGATATCGAAAAATAAATTGTTGGATGTTTGCCATGGCTAAAAATAAGAGTTTTACATGAAAAAACATCATTGAAATAATTTGTTTATTAATAAATTGTTTAAACAAATTATTGATAAATTGAGTTTTTGCAAAATCTGTGAGCAGCAATCGATTCCACGGGAAAAATTACGTAGTAAACATCCATACTAAATTGATAAATCAAATTTATGAGTACAACGTCTGTTAGTATTCCTGTAAATCATATTGAAGACGGTCCTTGTAAGATATAATAGCTTATATTAATTAATTGCTTTTAATTTTAATGTTTCAAGAAAAAATTTTACAAAGAAGTTTATTTTTAGTCTTAAGTAATTATATAGAAGTAGTTATATTGCAACTGTTCGGTTGTAATATTAGAGTGTAATGAGTTTTTAGAGACATATGGGTTGTTCGAAACTTTCCTTGAAACTTATTTGAAGTAAAATAGACTTATTTAAATTTTTTATTATTTAATTTTTAAAATATTAAAATGTCACATTGATTAGTTTCTAGTATTGGATTATTTTTCAGCATATATATAAATTTTTTAATTTTTGATAAAGGTCTATTATTTTTGTTACAATAGATATCAAAATTGTAAGCAGTAGTTCAGTGTAGTACTATTTTATTTTACAAAATATTTATTATATTATTGGGTTTAAAATATTTAACTTCAGTTTCTTTTTTCTCGTTACTTTAACATATTTACTATTTTATTCACCTTGTAAAAATGACTAGACGTATATCAAAACGTATCAATCGGATTGAAGATTTATCTAGCATGATAAATGAAGATGATTATTATCAGCAATATATCAATGTCTCTTTTATTCCAGATAGTGATTCTGAGGCAGATTCAGATTCTGACTCTGAAGAAGCGGTTACTGAACAATCGTTTTTACCATACGGTTCTTATGAAGAGATAAAATCTAGTTACAATAACACTCAAAAACTATTGGAACCAAAGCACACTTATGATTGGAAAGTTGGTGTTCTTGAAGATTCTGCATTGATGAAAAATGTAGAGAGTGGTTCTGACAACGATGAAACAAAAAATACTGATATTATTCTTGGTGAATCCTCTATCGGAAAAATAAAAAAACTCTATGCTTGTGAATTATTTGAGCAGTTTTTGTCTATAGAAATGAAAACCTATATTATAAATGCTACAAAACAAAGTGGATATGATTGAGCAGCTGAAAAATTGACGATTTTTTGGGTATTATTTTATTATCAATTGTAAATCCACGAAAAAATTATAGAGATTACTGGTCAAATAAGCAAATACTCAAATGTTCCATTGTTCAAGAAACACTGTCACGTAATGAATTTACTACGATTAAAAGTAAATTAAAATTGTATCGTCCTGAAGATAAAAACAATAATGACAAGATATGGAAAGTACAAAAATTACATGACTTGTTCCAAAAAAATATAAAGCGTTTTGGTTGGTTCAGTACAAAATTATCTATTGATGATATCATGGTAAAATATTTTGGAAGATTTTCGATCGAACAGTGTATAAGAAATAAACCTATTCGGTTTGGTATAAAAGAATGGGCTATTTGTACACCTTAAGGATATATTTTTGATTTAGGTATTTATACAGGAAAAGCAGGAAATGAACATGAAGATCTATTGAAAAATATTGCTTTAGGCTCTAGAGTTGTAATGAAAAGGTTACATGGGCTTTTAAATTCTACGGCCACAGATTGTTTCTGTGATTATGAATTATTTACAGATAACTTCTATACTTCTCCAGATTTATATGTACACTTTAAAAAAATTGGTATAATTGCAACTGGTACTGTCAAGCAAAATAGACTTAAAGGTCTCTAAGTTGAAATGCCAAAAGAATGTGATCGAGGAACGTGCGTGAGTTATTTTGATGTCGATTCCAAACTCAATTGTATTATAGTTCAAGATTCTAAACCTACCATAGAAATGCAAAGATGGGTAGAAAAAGCAAGAAAAAAAGTAGAGTTTCCCTTTGCATTTTCTAAATATAATAAATATATGGGAGGTGTAGATCTACATGATCAACATTGTAACGCCGTTTTACCATCTATCGGCGGAAAAAAATGGACATGGTGTTTATTTCTAAGACTTATTGAAGCCTCTTTGACAAATAATACTGTTTTGTACAATATCGTAAATTCTGATGTAAAGAAAGGTTCAAAAGACGTAGTTGAAGAGATTTGTGAGTATTATTTACTAAAACCTAAAAAAAAGTTACCTAAACGTAATTCTACAGAACCTGTACAAGATCAAACTCACAAAGTAAAAATTGGCCAACGTAAACCGTGCTGCTATGAAGTATCTCCAAAAGAATTTTGTAAAACTAGATCGTGCAAAATTTGTTCAAAATGCAATTTAAATTTGTGTCATACTCACATTTCACAACATATTCATGATGCAAAAATCTGATAGAAATTTGGTAAGCGCATTACGCGGGTCTTGTCTAATCACTCCTTCCTTACTGGGAAGGAGGACCGTCACTAACCGCTCGTGCCCGTCCGCTACCTCGCAGAAGATGTCCGCGTCGCCACTCTTGTACTCTTCCTCTCTCATGCACACTTTTTTCACTCTCCCGGCAACGCGTGCCTTCTTGCTGGAAGGCCTAATATCCACCAACCGCTCTCGCTTTCTTCCTCGGAAATGATGTGCGCACGTATATTCTTGGCACTCCCGGTTCACACACGATTCTCTCACACACTCTCAAATCCACTCTCAGAATTCGTCGCACGTTATATTACTTCGGCCTACCTAAGCTTCGCAGCGGTTGAGCAACACGTGGTGGCCCCTCGAATGCGCAGCTTCCCGTTCGGATGCTGACTCTCTCTCGTCCTACCGATCGCTTCTCTGCCTATCTTCCGCTGGTGGATCTCTATATCTCTTCAGCATTATTGTATTCGCCACTGTGACTATGCTGACTTACTGTTTTGAGTATTACCGTATAATTGTGACTGTGATCTCGTTGGCGACTGTGATATCATATTTTATAAGTATTTGATCTGTGATATCAGTACCAATAAGTTTAGTATTATTTGATTATATCATTTTTTTTTTTTTTTTTTTTTTTTTTTTATATATTCTTTTTTATATATTAGTACCTGATCTGTGATATCCTGGTTTTACATTTTAATTTTGACGATTTTATTGTATATTATTTTGTGTTATATTTGAAATTTGGCGTTTTATTACATATTACTCTGTATTTTCTATACTTTGTGCTCTCGACACAATAAATAAATATCTATCTATCTATCTATCTCTCGATGCAGTCGTGTTGTATCCAGCCTCGAGGTGAACGTCTTTCGTGCGAAAACTCTAGGTTATCTCTGCCTGTCCCGGCGGTTAAGGCTAGAATGTCGGTGGACCGGCCCGCTCTCCCCTCCTCGCGCGGGCCCCGACTTGTTGCTCGCATGAGAGCGCGGCGCCTCGTTCGTACGAGGGCGCGCATTCAAAATTTTGAATATACTCGCTTCAATCATTCATTCTCTCCCTAACTCACTCGTGCCATATTTAAAATTATATACGCAACAATTATCGATGCTCGATAAATCCAGCATCACACACGGCTGCTCAAAATGATCATCGTCTAAGCTGGATCTTCGAACAAAGGCGGCAGTATTCGGAAGAAAGTTATGTAAAGTTTAAGAAATAAATAATAGTCTCAGTTGCATACAGAACAATAACAAGGTCTATTTATTACGTCTAAATACAATTCGAAGTATGCATCGCGTTGCATGCGGACCAGAAATCGGAACCCGACACACGGCGCGGGCGGATCAATATAATTATTTTCAATTGGGCCGGCTAATGCAACAACGGCTGCTCACCATTGCGAGTTTAAAGTACAAAGTGAAATTCTAGTATACAGAAGAGTTTTAACAGAGAGGTGTGCACTCCTCTCGTCCCTCATAGCCATATAAGTAACGAATATGTAGTAAAAAATTCTGAAAGATCGGTAAAGTAGTTTTGGAGAAATGTACAACGTAACAAGAAAAAGATACTTTCGAAAAAAACGCGTTTAAAATTTTTTTGGTGAAAAGTCGCAGGAAGCTTCTTCAAATAATACATTTATTCCATTTTAGCACTCAGCGTCCCGCGCGCTGGTGTGTTGTAAGTCTCTGAGACCGATTTTGAAGCTTATGATCTCCATTAAACCAGAACATAATTTCATGTTATGCATTCCAACACCAATTAATCTCATTACAAAAACAAATCCATGGTTACTTTCATAGCCGGTTCCGATCTGCGTAACCGTAGCTAGCACACACTTTAGAATCTAGCCATTACACCCTATATTGGCTAAACGACACATTTTCATTGCAATCGTTACACTTTGCATTCGTTAATAAAGTGAAAAATACTCCAACAAAAATTAAAATGCAATAAGTCATTGTTGGATATACTTTACTTCAAAGTTCATATCAGAACTTTTTCGAAGTTTCTTGGCCAACGTTCTCGTATAATTCGTATTCACCTGGTGACTATATCTATTGCCATGAAATTACCGCTTTTTCATAGGTCTAGAAGGACTACCCACTTGCCTCTCCTCTTCTCTTGTCCATTACGATATAAAAAAAAGGATGAACGAGATTCACATGAGACATGTGAACTTTTGAGTAACTTATTTACTAAGACTTCTCTTTCGAAAATTTAATATACCAGCCTAAAATGACTGAATACAGCGGCTTTTGTATATAATAGAAACAATCGTTTATATACAGAAAGCAGGGAGCTGTCACAAGGAGTGGAGCAGTCGATAGTGCTTGTTTTGCTCGTCTCTCAGGTTGGATCGCTCAAATAAAATAAAAAAAATATAGAAAGACTGTTTGAATCTTTATGAAATATTTTCTATCAAAATCCGTAAAAAAACAATTTTTTGAAGCTGGTAATGTGTAATGATCTCTTAAATGTTTACTTAACATATACTATATATGATTGATACTCTGTCAAATCGAAAGGCCGAACAATAGTTTTCCTTGAAAGTGAAAAAACGTTCTATTTTGTGTACCGGATGCTGGTCAATTTTTATAGATTTTTTAAAATTGTTTTCGAACTGTTTCATGCCAAGGTCAGAACTTTAGCATTTTCTGCGTTTTTTGCCAATTTTTATTAATTTATAACTCCTCACGGATCGTTTTGATAGTATACGTTTAAAAAAAAAGTTGATTTAAAATTCAGAATATTCTCCAATGACCTTAATTTAGCTAACCAATGGCAGGGATATTTAAATATTATAAACAGTATAATTTCATATAACACATATAAAATTTTAACATATTGTTACAATTGTTGGTGTATATTATACAAAGTACTACTTTATAAATAGAAAATAATAGCCACAAATTTTTCAGGTTTGGTGAAACTTCATTAGAACAAAGTACAGTGTCGATGTGAATGGTGGAAACGGAGAGAAACGACTACGAGTTAAACGTCGCAATTTCCGCTGTAATAAGGCTTAATTAAAGTAGTTTTTTAATACGGCTACATTGTTGGTGCTGGAGCAGGGCCAATCGATTTGAATCAAGTGGCTGCGGTTTCCTTATCAAAGTCTTATAGGACTACGTGTCATTTGCGGAAAAACTAAAAAACGTTTTCCGACATAATCCACCATGAACGAGTTGGACGCCCTTCGCCAAGAGGCAGAGACCTTAAAAAATGCTATCAGGGTTAGTGTTTATTACAAAATTATATTAATATTTTCTTTGTCTTAAATAATTATAAGGAAAAGTACCGGGACAAAAACAGCATACGGAACAGATTAGATACATATTTTAAAACGATTAAGTAAAATTTATTAAATTTTTAAGCATAAGTAATTAGTTATAAATTTTTTTTTATATTTTATACCAAAGGAAACTCATTTTCATACTTTTTTTATTAAATAAGTAAGTTCTCAGTTATATACAAGATGCTGTTATAAGCAGCTTGGGATAAAAGATGTTAATGCATGACCCAATAGCGAGAGAAAGTTAAAAACCGATCCCAGGACATATATATTTTAAATGTGTCCCGCAATCGGGATGCGGTAAAAATGGAGTATGTAAGTTGGGACATGAGTTAATGAATTTAAACATAGCCTCCAAAAATTTTCCACTGCATTATAGTGAATCAAATACTTGAATGAACTTGATATCAACTGGGCTAGATAGAGAAGTGCACAATCAATGAAAATGAACTAAATTCATTTCCACATTCATATAAGTAATACCCTTTTTTGTTGTTCTCTTATGGGGCCGATTTTCGCTTTGTTTTGGTACTGGATACTTTACCCTAGTCTAATTCCTCTAAAATTTCTCATAAAATTCCAAGTTCGTGCTAGAAGATTACATTCTTTGGTAAGTATAAGGCTATTACAATTTGTGAATTTTTTTGGGGTTATCTCGATTTATGTTTGTAAATTAGTGAAATGAAATTCATGAAAAAGAAATTGTATTGTACCATTTATTTCGATATTTACATTCTTTACATTTACATTACATAAATACACTAACAAGGAGAGTGCACACCCTCCGGGAAATGGATTTTAATGAAATTTTAGGGAAATATCCTCTATTAAAAATAAAAATACCCGTGTTACAGAGTTTTTTCCAATGGACCCTTTTTCTTGAGATATCGGTAATTTAATCTCAAATATTCTCTATTCGGTTAAAAAATGATGTCTCTTCTATTGAGTGTCACATTGTAAATATATATGATATGAAAACGACCAAAGTGGATTATAAAAGAAGATAGTAAAAGCTCAAATTTAAGCAGAGATTCGTTAAAAAATATTAATTTTTCAGGAAGTTACGAGCAATGTACGGTAAGAAAATGGTTTAAAATTCGATCTATTTAATCGCTGAAAATGAAGATAAATTTTTAACCATTTTCTTACCGTACCTTGGATTGCTCGTAACTTCCTGCAAAATTAATATTTTTTAACTAATCTCTGCTTGGACGCGCTTTCAGGAGGCACCGTTCGACGTTTGCCGGACGGAGGAAACAGGATACAAATCGGGCAAATCAAACTGAACACTGGTGATTAAAGCACTGTTAAAATAACGTTTATTGGTTCACAAAAAATAGATCACTTAACATAACGCAGTGAATAGTGTTTACGTGTGCGTGCGCGTATATATGAAAAGTGCGTCGCGGGGGGCTGGAGAGCGCAGTATGCCAATCGAACATGAGTCTCCAGTGGCTCATGTAATACTGCTGCGTAATGCGTAAATAGCCGAAAAGTAGAGCGCAGGAGCGTGGATCCCTACGCGTCTAAGACAACAAATGTCGCGTGATTTTAGGGAGAGGTAACCGCGGAACACCAAAATAAACACGCACGTTATAACTAGTGCGGCCTCAACATACCGTCCGCCACAATCTAATTGACAAATTAGATTGTTAACCAGAAAGCAAAAAATTAGCGCAATTCAAAGATAAGAATTCACGAGCACACAATAATTAATAAAATCACTCTTTCGCCAGACTTTCAACAAAAACGTACGCAATTAACGGCGATCAAACGCTGCTTTACAATAGTTAACAAAACGAGACTCTATACAAAACAACATAAATAAAATTTCAAGAACCGCCGTTAACACAAATTAATGTCGATACAACAAATCTAAATTCGCAAGTTCAAAATAAAAAACAAGCGCAATGAACTTCTTTAAACTTCAGTCTTCTTTCTTCATTCTTCATGACAATTCGAATTTTCAAATATCGAGTGGTCACCACCGCCCGGCATAGCGGTGCGCACTAGGGAGAGATGAGCTACAGCCTCCTGGTTGGCTGGTAGCAAGATTAATTTGTTGACGGGGCGCTTGTACTGTGAGGTACCTGATTGGATGGTAGCGACACGCGCCAATCCGTCCTTACCCAGGTGCAGTCGCACAATCCTCGCCAATGGCCATCTCGTTGGTGGCAGTAGTTCGTCTTTGAATAAGACAACATCTCCGACATTAAAACTCCGGTTTGGATGAAGCCACTTACTGCGTTGTTGAGCCTCAGTGAGAAACTCCCTATGCCATCTCTTCCAGAAATGGTTGCGCATTCGGGTGACCAATTTGCCATCTACAAGACGGAGAACAGTTCTCATTAGTGTCGAGAAAGGGCTCGGCAGGTGAAGTGAGAGGTGCTCCTATCAGAAAATGACCCGGGGTCAAAGCAGCGACGTCCTGCTAACTACAGCTAAGCAGAGACAGAGGGCGTGATTTCTAACATGATTCGATCATAGCAGCAACAGTAGAAAATTCTTCAAATGTGAGTTTAGATTCACCTATGATCCGTTTAAAATGACTCTTAAAGGATTTGACGTTTGATTCCCACAACCCTCCAAAGTTTGGCGCTCTGGGCGGAATAAAAACCCACTCTACCCTATCACGAGCAACAACAGCCGCCACTTCCTGACTGATGACAGATGTACTCTCAAACAACCTACGAAGTTCAGCCTCAGCGCCCTGAAAATTCTTGCCATTATCGCTGTAAAGTGTTTTACACAGTCCTCGCCGGGCAACAAATCGGCGAAATGCAGCCATGAAAGCGGCAGAGGTTAGGTCTGACACAACCTCCAAATGGACGGCCCGAACCACCGTACACACAAAAATTGCCACATAGCCCTTAAACGATTTCTGACCTCTGCCTGCAGACGCTCGCATGAGAAATGGCCCTGCAAAATCAACGCCCGTAACAGTGAACGGCCGCGCAGGCCTGACTCTTACGGCAGGTAATGGCCCCATCAGCTGTTCCAGTGTGGACGCCTTAAACCGCGTGCAACTCACGCAGAGGCGTATGACGCCTCGAATAGTATTGCGCCCTTGAACAAACCAGAACTGGCGTGCGAGGTGGCTCTGAACAAAAGTAGGCCCACCATGCAGCGTGATCCATGTGCTTGATGAATAAGCAACTTCGAAACGTGATGTTTCGCTAGCAGAATTATCGGATGCTTCTCATTCTCCGATAAGTAAGCATTCTGCAGCCTACCACCTACTCTCACTAGCCCTTCAGAATCCAAGAATGGTGCTAAACGTCTACTTGAGCTAGCCGCTGGTACAGACTCGCTTGAGCGCAACGTCTTAATCTCTGCACTGAACATCTCTCGTTGAACTAAACGAAATAGTGAAACACGACCTTTGGCCAACACAGAGGCAGACAACCACGTGAAGCGTTTTTCAGAAGAAGAGAGCGCGTTGAAGTGCCAACGATAGGCATAAGCCAAGATGCGAATGATTTTGTCAACCGAAGAAAATCGCGTCAACCATTCCGACTAATCTTCTGACAACTGCGCGACAAAAGCGCTAACACGATCCGACTTACGAACCTCCAAGTCCGTAGTGAACTCCTCAGGCGAATAACGTGGCCACTCAGAATGTGGACAGCGTAACCAATCAGGGCCGTGCCACCAGATTGAAGACTCTCTCAGCTGAGCTGGGGAAACGCCTCGCGTTGCCAGGTCAGCTGGGTTGTCAGCCGAGCGTACAATTTCCATGTTGCAGAGGGCAGCAGAGTTAGAATCTCACTCACTCAATTACCGATGAAAGACTTCCATCTGGATGGATGATCTTGAAGCCATGCCAAAACTACGCGAGAGTCTGACCAACAATACACCTGAACAGGCTGACTATCGAGCTTTGGTAAGATAAACGACGCTAGACGAGCTAACAAATGAGCTCCGCACAGCTTCAGCTTCGGAAGGCTAATAACTTTAAGGGGGGCGACTTTGGGCTTAGCGGCGATCAGCTTTGAATAACTTCCCTTCTCAGAATATAGAACCACATAAAGAGCAGCAGCGAATGCTCTTTCGGAAGCGTCGCTGAATCCGTACAGCTCCCAATTCGAGGATTTGAACGAGCCTAACCATCTCGGAATACGAATAGTTTCTAACTGCACAAGCTGATCCCTAAACTCAATCCAAGCCTTTTCCAATGCTTCAGAGACGTGATCGTCCCAATCTACACCTTGCATCCACAGATTATGCAGCATAATTTTTGCACAGATGATTACTGGTGCCAACCAACCTATAGGGTGGAACAGTCTTGCAACTTCCGACAACATAGACCGTTTTGATACCTTGGAACCTAATTCTGAACAAGCTACTTTAAAACAAAAAAATTCCTCTGAAGAAATCCAACGCAACCCCAGCGTTGATACAGCATCCTGCTCAGCAATCGAGGCATCCATCTCACCATCCTGTGAAGACCCTAAATCTGACAATAATCTCGAATTATTGGCGGCCCATTTCCCTACCGACATTCCTGCTGAAGCCAGGATATCAATCAGCTGTTGTTTGATCTCGGCAGCTTCCTCTAGGGTGTCTTCCCCAGCGAAAAAGTCATCCGCATGTCGACTTTTTTGAAGAACTTCAGCGGCTTTCGGGAAATTTGTCTGCTCTAAATCTGCAAGGCGAAGCATACATGCATTGGACATAAAGGGGGCGCAGGCGGTACCATACGTGACGGTAGCCAACCTAAACGTATCAATAGGTATATCAGACGATCTGCACCACAGAATCCTTTGCCAATCACGGTCTTCCTCATGCACCAGTAATTGCCGGAACATCTTTACAATGTCACACGAGAAGACGACAGACAAAAAGGACCAACGCGTAATCAAAATCAGAATATCCTCTTGGAGCTTGGGTCCAATATGCAGAAGCGAGTTAAGCGACACCCCTTCAGAATCGCGTTGAGACGCGTTAACCACCCGGATCTTCTTACTAGCGTCCTTCTTAAAAACAGGGTGATGTGAAAGATAGTGTGAATTCAATTTCATTATCTTGTCTAGCGGTACTACCTCCATGTGTCCCAACTCACGATACTCCTCCATGAAGCCGACATACGCCTTGACTAGGTCCGGCTGCTTACAGAAGCGACGCTCAAGACGTCTAAAATTGGCCTCGGCGATAATCCGAGTATCCTTGACAGAGGGTGGCTTGAGGAAAGGCAGGCGCATGACAAAACGTCCTTCATCGTTGCGTGTGACAGTAGTGTTGAAGTGCTTCCAACACTCTTCTTCCTCAGGCGAGAGACGAGATGAAGATGAGACCTCTTCACTCTCTTTGGTGAGGGCTTGGGTCAATCCCTGATTAACCGTCACTAAGTGCGAAGCTGCGTAGCCTGACGAATCGTCCCGCTTTCCGGAAGCTCCTATCAGGACCCAACCGAAAACCGTAGACAGAGCGGCGGGTGTCCCTGGTGGGCCTTTTACAAGCCCAGGTAGTAAAGCCTCAGGGTAGACTTTACTGCTCAGAATGTAGTCCACTCGTCCCTGCGTCTGTATGTGTGGGTCTGCCAGCTGCAGCCCTTGTAGATGGGTCCACTTATCCACTGTCGTCTCAGAATACGGAATGAAGGCCGAAACCCTCTTGACGATCAAGGCTGAAAATTTTAAGCAGAAATCAGTATCTCTTTCAGACTTGAGGATAAGATCAACTCTACTTCGAGCGACCGCTGACGTCGTATCTCCGACACCCACAACAACGACAGTGGCAGGGCGTCTAGGGAGAGCAAGTGTATGTGCTACGTGTTCTGACAGAAAAGATTCCTCAGCGCCGGAATCTAACAATGCTCTGACAGTCATCGACTGTCCAGCCGGTGATTGCAATGCGACGCAGGCCGTTGATAATAATCCATGACCGCTTCGGGCGGTGTAACTCGTCGTCTTCAGAACGTCAGTTGACCGAGCAAACGCATGCGCAGCTGTAATCTGCGATGGTGAGGATTGATTTTCTCGCTCGTCCAAATGCAGTTTGGTGTAGTGTTTCTTGCCGCAAACAAAACATCTACCCTTGGAGGTGCAGCTATCTACTGAATGCCCGCCATTCAGACAGTCAAAGCTTCGCTGAAAGGGCGTGGGCTCTCCTTTGATCCTGTGAAAAAGCCGAAAATTTATCACAGTAACCCACGAAGTGCTCGGCTCCACAAAATGAACACTTTGTTAGCGAAGTCCTGGACGGTTTACGTGTCGCGAAGTTGACAGACGACCCTCTGAACCTCCTCGAAGCCTGATTTCCTCGTGATTCCTTCGGGTTTGTGGCATTGTCACGACCCTCCTCGGACGCAACTGCTTTGGACGAGGCTCCGATGCCTGCTTCGACAAGATCCATTGTTCGAATCCGATCTTCAATAAAAGACTTAATTTCAGAATATTTAGGGAATTCTGCCTGACGCTTCTTTTCGGTTTCTCTCGCCCAGTCTTGACGAGTCTCTGAAGGCAGCTTGCTTTCCACGAAGTAAACTAAGATATCGTCCCACTGCTCAACCGGTCGTCCCAACGACTTGAAAGAATTCACGCTCTCGTTGACAATATTCAGCAACTGGTTGAGATGTTTGCCTGACTCTTTGACAGCTGACGAAAGATTGACCAGAGACTTCATCTGCAGCGAAAAGCGGAGATACTTATTGTCGTATCGACTGCAGAGTGTGTCCCAAGCCGTCTCGAAATTTGCGCTGGTCAGGCTGATTCCATTCAGCTTCTCTGCTGCTTCTCCACCAAGACAGTTGAATAAGCGCTGAAATTTCAAAATATTGGTCATTGACTGATCAGAAATGACCAACGAGGTGAATTTCTCCTTAAACGTCTCCCACTCGCGTTGATTTCCGTCGAAATGGGGCAGCTTTAGTTTCTCCAGTGAAGCTTGTGTTGAGGCCGTGTTTTGGGACGGGTTGAGAGCGACTGTGGTACCAGCTGTGTTTGTTTCGCTAGGTACTCGCCGCGTTATAATCTGTTCCTTCATCCATGCTTTGGTGGCCAAATATGCCGACAAAACTGTGTTGAATGTCCTCTCCTTGAAATATTTGCGCTCCATAAGACTATCAGCCGATCGTTACAGTGTAACATCTCGACCGCAAAATTCGTTCCAATACGCTTCCAATAAATCTAGTCTGACCTCCAGATCTGTGGCGCCAAGGTGCTGACTGGCTGGAGCCATACGGAGAGCTGCTAAATTAGCAACGAGTGACGCAGTCCTCTTCTGATCCAGCAATAAATTATTGATGTCACTCATCTTAAGTTGGCACGACAAATCAATTCGACAGCAAAGTAACTTCACAGATGAGATACTTCGATGATAGCTTACGGCATAAGCTTTTCAACGTGTATTATCGAAAGTTTGATTTTACCAATGAATATTTGAAAAAATCCGAAATAAAATCGATGAAAAGAAGCCAGAATAGTGACGAAAATCAACTAGAAAGCTGTTGTGTTACCATTGCGTGCGACTATAGTCAAGCGCCGATGCTACGAAGATCCGCACAAAGGAGACGAGGCGATAACTAGCACAGTACTTCTTACAGTGTATGCGAAGCGTCGTGTGAAGAGGAGAGGCCGATAACTGCCTGCGCGCTCCTTGCTCGACGACAGGTGGGTGGGGGGGGTGGTAGGAGCGGCCAGCGTGCTCTCTCCTCCCTCCAAAGTCTGCGCTGCTACCTGCCACGTACTCCTCTCCCTTCCGTGACGTCACAGCTACTTGTCGGATCTCTGCGCGTAATGGAAATTTCCCACGTTGGATTTTCCTCTTCAGCTTTTCTGATGATCTTCAGCACAGTCTTCGGAAACGCAGACACGGAAATTACGAGATCGTGAATCTAGGTTTCACGATCTCCACGAGCACTGTATGCGAAAAATCACCGCTTTTTGTTTGACGCACTTTTCGTCAGACTATTTATACAAGCACTGATTTTCCAATTTTTCCTCCGCTGATCCGGCTCGAAGGACCAAAATCTATGGACGCGCTTTCAGGAGGCAACGTACGATGTTTGCCGGACGGAGGAAGCAGGATACAAATCGGGCAAATCAAACTGAACACTGGTGATTAAAGCACTGTTAAAATA
>JAYJLV010068115.1:0-16149 GCA_036873485.1 Torymus texanus
TCTAAATAAACGCTTCAATGTTAATTTATAAAATAATAAAAGTCGGCTGATTTTAGGTATCACATGGCCTTAAGTATGTAGTATTAATTTACTATTGAGTATGGAGTATTAATTTACTATTAAGTTTGTAGTATTAATTTACTATTAAGTTTGTAGTATTAATTTACTATTAAGTTTGTAGTATTACTTTACTATTAAGCACTAATAAGTATGTTTTATTTTTTAGGTGAGGAACAGTACAAGTAAAATACGAGTAGAAAGTGAAATACAAGAGTTGCAAGATGAAAACCGATCTCTCAAAAATCACTTAGAAGGATCTTATAATCGTATTAAAGAGTTGCAAGAGTCCAAATCTCAAGTTCAAAGAGAACTTGCAGAAGCACAAGGAAAGAACGAACTTCTGGAGCAAGAGCTTAACACTACGAAAATTGCTTTAGATTCATTGAGAGAAAAGTATAATAATGTAAATCTCCAGAAATTACGTGAAAAATATGAAATGCTTTTGCGTGAGAAAAATACAATTATACTTGAAATCGAAGAAAAGAAAATGTTAATAGCTAATAAAGATCAAATATTGGTTGAATACAGTATCGAAATGGATACATTGAAAAAACAAAAAGTAACACTCAATAAAGAAATAGAAAATATTAAGAAAGAAAAGTCTGTACTAGAAAGTAAAATCACTGACTTAATAGGAGAAAATGAGAAACTTAATCAAAAGATAGTATATTGTAACATTAAAAAAGATGATGCATACAAACATCTTATTGATGAAAAGAATAAAGTTTCTCTTGAATTGGATGATTGTAAGAAACAAATGATAGAGGTATATTTGGTTTCTAAATAATTTAAACTTTTTCACTTGTTCTGTCTATTGTAATTTAATAAAATTTTCCTTTTTTTAGCTATCAAGTAAAAATATGGAACTCAATGAAGAAATGGATGAGATGGTTTCACATATTCACAGTCAAGAAAATGAGATTGCTGAACTGCAAGATCGTCTAATTACCGGATCATCTAACGGAGGCCTAGAAAAGATAAAGGCACTGGAAGAAGAAAATGAGAAACTGAAAATTGATGTGCGAGTTTCGGAAGTAAATCGTATTAAATTAGAAAAAGAGATAGTTCGATTAAATGCCGACAAAGAGCAACTTCTTCGTAGAATAGATGATCTAAACAGTAAAATCGGAGAACTGGAAGCCAAACATTCAAGCCGAAATAGTTCAAAGAGCAACAGTCCAACGACTCAGAAAGGAAGAAGACGTCATAGGCGGAGCGATTTGTATAATCAAAACCGAAATCTCGACTTTGAAAACGACAGCAGAGAAGTAACGGATACTGAATCACCCTGCATTACTCCGACTCCGCCTAAAATTATCGAAGAAGAATGTCGAACATGTCACGAGTTGAGGAAAAGAATTCGCGAAATGTCCCTTGATCTCGTTTCTAGAAACAATAAAATTACAATGCTTGAGGTTCAACTCCAAGCAGAAAATTTCCCTTACCAAATAAAATGTAATGAGCTACAGGAGAATCTGTTATCAGTGAAAACAAGGGTAATTTTTTCACTAAGGTGTTTTTTTAACTTAAATTGAGAATGTTTTTATTAATTAAAGTTTATATTTTTAGAATTCAGAATTGAAATTAGAAAATAAAAAATTGCAGCGAGCTTTAATGGAAGACAGTTCTCGTGAATGCCAGATATGTAGGCATAGAAAACTCAACAAACGAGATCAATGTGTTCAAGTCAATCCGGAAAATAAAATTTGTTTAACTGGAATGAGCAGCGGTATTGTTGAGGTTGATTTCAATATCTTTTATTATTTTTCAAATCATTTTTATATACATTTGGTGTTTTATAAGTAATTATTATTGTAGGATCATTTACGATTGGAGAAAATGGAAAAAGAAAGAAATTGGATGAAAGACTTGTGCAGAAGTCGAGCACGAAAAATTAAAGAACTTGAGCAACGTTTAAAAGAGTCTGAAGGTTTGAATAATAGTTAGATGTTAAAAGATAGATTAAGACTGTCTTAAGGATCTTTGAGTTTCCTTAGGATTATTAATACTTCTTTGCCGTACTATACGTTTAACTTGAGGATAGCATTCAAAATTGAAATTTTGATTTATGAATCATTCCATGTGAAATTTTGTATTAACCAACTAAAAAGAAATATTTATTAGAATTTTTAAAACGAACTTGATATATTCTAGTATTTTGTACAAAAGAGAAAACAATGTATAGAATAGTACTAAAAGAAAAGTATTTTTCTCATAGTATGTGATTTTAACAAATAGATAGTGAGTTTTATGTGGTCACCGTAAACGATTTGTAAAAAAAAACCATTTGTATTTCCAAAATTTACAGTATTTATAAAAGAGAACATTTTTAATATTAACGTATTAATTACACTTTGTAAATTCATACAAATTAATATTCAAATATTCTAAATGCAAATATTTCGATTTAAATTTTTACTTTAAACTGTTTTATTAAAATTTGACGTTATTATGTTCATTTTAATAAATTTTTATCTACGCATTAGAGCCGTTAGTATTTTAGTCAAAGCATAATCAAACAAGTGCATATATAATAATATTTATGTTACACAATAGTATTTATTAGAAAATCATATTTTATGTTAAGCTATATGCATAAATAATTTTATCATTTTCATTGAAATTTTTGTTTTAAAAATTATATTATAATAAAAACTGAGTTTTATATCATATATGTTTTTAAAGTGAAAGACTATGAATATTCACTATTCAATATTTTAAAATGGTTGTTATAAAGTAAAATTTAAGTGAAATATTTGAAATTATGTATTTAAGTGCCAATACTTTGTCATTTTGTAAGTGCCTTGAATGTTTTCATTCCACTTCGATCTGTATTATAGTATACATATTTATAACTAAACTGTATTTTATGTATTCATTCCTTTAAGATATTTTTATACATTTTAATAAGTAAAAAAAAGTGTTTTTAAATAAGAATAAACAGAAGACGAGTTTTTATAAACTATTATTTATGTATTTATTTATTGTTACCCTATTATCTTATCTATTATCATTAAATACTTGCATCTGCTAAATTTTAAGATGCGTTTGCAAAAAAAATTGTTTACATTCATAATTTTATTTTAAATAAATCAACAGGTGATCATTATGTTGGTAGCTCCGAAATGCAGACGACGTCGACGCGTCAGCGTTATGTTGACGTGTGGGCGAAGTATAAGCACCGTAAACACAAATCAATTTCTATCCTCGGCTTATCAAAACTGAAGTACAAAAATGCCGCATTTATTAAACGAAATCTGTGATAATGAGAAATCGGAATGTTTGGAAAAGGATGCATATTTTCGTGACAAGTTCCTTATAAAACTATTTATTTTAGTAACATGTATAAAAATTCTTCTTATTCCAACCTAGTATGTATATATGTATAAATATAAAAACCTGAAGGTTTCATACATATATTAATAAATATATTAATGTTATTTTATAAAATTTATTTCAGTCATTCTACAGATTTTGAAGTACATCGTAATTGGCTTGCTATCACTCATAGTTTGCCAATTAAAGAATGGTATACAAATGACAAATCTCAATGGACCCTAGATTATCCACCAATCTTTGCATGGTTTGAATATTTTTTGAGCCAAATAGCAGCTTTTGTAGATCCTGCTATGTTACAAGTGGAAAACGTCAATTATGCTTCCAACAGTACAAAACTGTTTCAACGTGCCACAGTTATATTATCAGATTTAGCTTTTGTTTATGGCATAAGAGAGTAAGGGGGCAAATAACATAATAGTAATGATTATTTTTGTATAAATCTTATAGGATTCATTTTTTAGAGTTGGAAAAACTTTTTGTCAGTCAAACCAAAGTTTTATAATGTTGACATTACTTTCCATCTGCAATATTGGACTACTTATTGTTGATCATGTACACTTTCAATATAATGGATTTCTTCTTGGTGTATTATTATTATCATTAGCCAAAATATCATCAATGGTAATATGATTTATTTAAACTTTTATTATTAGTAAACATTATGAACTTATATCAATATTAAACATTATGAACTTATTTCAATACTTGTACAGGATCATGTTACACAAGGAACTGTATGGTTTACAATACTGATTAATTTAAAACATCTTTATTTATATGTAGCACCAGCTTTTGGTGTATGGGTCTTAAGAAGTTACTGCTTGAGAGGCAGATTTAGTATAAATTTTATAAAACTTGGATTTACTGTTATGTTCTTTGTTGTTTTGTCATTTATACCTTTTTACAATCAGCTACCTCAGGTGAAATGAACAGTCTTTAATTTCAAAAGTAAAAAATCTTATACGTTACTGAAATATTATTTATTATGATAGGTTGTATCAAGACTGTTTCCATTTAAAAGAGGTCTTGTTCATGCATACTGGGCCGCCAATGCATGGGCTTTGTATGCTGCAACTGATAAAGTATTATCTGTGATATGGAAAAAAGTTGGATGGCTCCAGAATGTAAAAGTTGCTTCAATGACTGGTGGTTTAGTCCAAGAAGATTCTTTTGCAGTATTACCGACACCAACACCTTTTGTTACATTTATAATAACATTTTTATTTATGATAGTATGTAATTTGTAAGAATAATCACTTATGTACTTAATCTCTATTAATTTAAAATTAAAATTTTTGTAATCATTTTACAGCCAGCCCTTTGGAATATACTTTGTGATAAAGAAGTTTATAAACATCCAAGAAAATTTATCAAAGCTGTAGTTTTGTGTGGTCTTACATCTTTCATGTTTGGTTGGCATGTCCATGAAAAAGCTGTTCTTACAGCTATAATACCCTTATGGTAATTTCATATAATATTAACTTTTATAATTAAAAATAATAAAAACAATGTTAACTTTTCTTATATATATTTTCAGTATTCTTTCTACAAATGATGTTAAAGATGCAAAAGTTTTCTTATTGTTAAGTACAGCAGGACATTCTGCTCTGTTTCCATTACTTTATCCAATAGAATTAACACCTCTGAAGTTTATCTTATGGCTTTTATATACAATAACAACAGTCATTTTAATTAAACAACAATTTGGTCATACCACACTAAGTCCTTGTGAATGGTTTTACATTGGAGGTCTTCCTATGGTTACAATTTATGAGACTGTATTACATAAAATTATTTTTAACGATAAATTACCATTTTTACCTTTAGCAACAACATCCATATACTGTGCTGTAGGAGTTATTTATTCATATATTCTTTACTATTATGAATATTTGTATGGAAGTGTTTATAGTTCAAGAGAATTAAAACAAAACAAAAATCTATGAGCAAGAGAGTTGAAAACTATTCATTGTTATTGTTAATTAATAAAATTTTGTATTTATTTATAAATTCCTCTTTAATTTTTTTTATATATATATATATATATATCCTATATCTATTATTATCTTAAAATTAATTTATATCTGCCTGTATGGAACTTTCATTTATATGCATTTTTATATACATTTAAGCAGTTTTGTATATGTATATGTTTTCTTACATTTTATTAAAATTTGTACATACATGAGGAAATTTTCGGAAAAAAATTTTTAATTGTACAAAAATTTGTAAAAATGTATAAAAGTGTATATAACCATTCGCATAAAATATCCAAAAACGAATGGTTTTTACACAGTTTTATACAGTTTCTTACAGCTTCCTACATTTACTAACATTTCTTTTTTTTATTTGGGTGTTATAGTTTTAAATTTATATTTATGATTTTTCTATTATTTTACCTCTGAACATTATTCAACAATAATTCAAAGTTTTATCAAATTGAATTAAATATCAGAGAATTTACATTTACTATTTTTAAAGTGTGAATTTTAATGAATTTATTAAGAATTATATTGAGAAAATTAAAGTGCAATACACGTTCAAAAGCGGCAAGCACGTGCGCATCCATACTTATCAACCTATCTAGTCACATTTAATGCAAGGTACATCGCACACACGTCTACGCACACATGCGCGTTTAGCGTCACCGTCGCAGACACAGCCCGACAGACGCAATCAGACATCGCCCCGCGCCCGCAGTGTTTGTCGGTTCGTGCAGCCAGTGTATAATCACTGTGCTTATTGGGTACTACAGTGTTAGTACCCAAATATTGCTTTTCTTTAGTTCGTAATTTATTCTTAATTTATTTAATGATAATTTCATTATAAGCAATCTCACCCTAATAATTTATTTTTACACGTATATGACCGTAAGTACTACGAAATTATATTTACACTCGATTGTATATATAGGCGTTGTTAAATATCAATTCTGAATTTTTGATTTTTATGTTTTTTCTAGTTAACGAATGACAGTCATAACCGTTTATTTAGAATTAAGTGTAAATTTTTTTTTGAGTAAATTAAATAAACCGTTTTTCCTACATTTAGAAATTACTTTTAAGGTTATACAGAAATCAAGTTTAATTTCATTCTATGTTTTTACAGTATACTTTGTCAATGTATAGTTACTTACATAAGCTGTAGCCGAAGTAACAGAGATGTCTTCGGTTCAGCGAGCTTTTGCTCACAAGTTGAGCAAGCAACATGCAGCAGACGTTCGTCGACAGATAGCTACATCAACATCTTACTCCAGAGAGTTGTCTAAAAGTGGAAGCAATTTCTCCGGGTTTTCTTCAACGGTATGTATTACTAATATCTTAGATCATATAAGTTGAAGTTTTATGATTGATTTTGTATTTAATTTATTTTATTCCAGATGTCTTTGTGTGAAGTACTTGAGCCATTAGATTACGAAGAATTTTTGGCTCAGCATCAGACAGTTTTAGACCGTGACCCTTTGAAATCAATTTTGGATTTCCCTCCAAATGATGTTGAACTCAAAGTTGTAAAAAGAAAAATTCGTACTGAAGAACCTGTAGTTCCTATAGAATCTATGTAACAAATATTTTTAGTTATATATTTTTATAACCAAGTAATAACAACAATTTGCTCATGAAAATATGATTTGTTCTAGTGAATCGGTATCGCCATATGTGAAAAGGTGCATTGAAAGTTTTACATCTGATTGGGTAGTTGTACATAGAAAATTTAGAGGACGAGCTTCACCTATAGGGAGAGAGCGATTAGTGCAAGAAACACCAAGACAAGACTTTGAGGTAAGTAAAAGTTTTGACTTTTTTTTTTCTGAATCAAGTATTTATGGCTTTTTAGTTAACTATATTTGCTAACATGTTAATAAATGTTTTTAAATAATTTATAAATAGGTTGACCAAGAAGGTACGAATGGTTCTGGTTCTCCCAATGAAGAAGAATCTGATGTTTCACAAAGTGGATCTACACAGGATACTCCACGAGGATCATGGGCAAGCCTAGATCTTCGTCATTCTCAACATGATCCTCTGCTTCCAAGTCTTCTTGATAGAGTTTGTCCTGAAACTGTAGATCAGATGAATGAACAAAAACGTTCAGAAGATAGACAAGTAAGTTAATATTAATAAATTTCAACTACGAAAAATGAGGAATTAAATTCTAATTTTATTCCTATTTTGCCTTAAAAAGGAAGCCTTATTTCCACTTTATGCTTTACCAACATCGGCTGATGATGAATGGCAAGAAATTACTCTTGCATCAGAACCAGCTGAGCCATTTTCTCATAAGATTCTTATAAAATGCTTACAATTAAAATTGGAACTAGAAGTTGAACCTATTTTTGCGTGTATGGCTTTATATGATTCAAAGGAAAAGAAGAAGGTATTTAATATTATATAAACAAACTTTTAATTAAAAATTCAGGCTAAATAAAATTATTTCAATAAATATAATATGTTATAGGTTTCAGAAAATTTTTATGTCGATATGAACTCGGAAGGTTTGAAAAGAATGCTTGGAAGTCATGTTGCTTACAGTGATGCAAGTACACTAGCAAGAAGTTGTGTGTTAAGTATAAGCAAGCCAAGTCCTGATTTGTTTCTAGTAGTCCGACTAGAAAAAGTGCTTCAAGGAGATATTTCCGAATGCGCAGAGCCTTATTTAAGAGATGACAAAAATAAAGATAAGGTAAAAAAAATGCTAAATCAGTCCAATATTGACGCCAAAATAGAATCAATACACTGCCTAATAATTCTGGATTAACCACAGAATAATAAACCACAAATATTTGTAGGTAAGAGCAGCCGCTGCTGCAGCTTGTGAACGTCTCGGTCGCTATCGAATGCCTCTTGCATGGACTGCGATTCATCTGTCTGGAGTTGTCGGTGGTGGTGGAGGAGACGCAGACAGCACTGGAAGTGCTGGATCTTTAGATAGAAAATCCGGAGGTTTGGAACAGTGGCGTAAAAAAGTTGAACCTCCCACGCGAAGAGGTTCGCTTGAGCGTCGGAGTTCCGATAAAAGACGGAGCTGGTCACCGGATGACTTTGCGAATTGTTTAGATAGTTTTAGGTAAATGAAAAATTCGAATTTAACGTAAAAGTAAATCTCCATTATGTTGTATTTGTGTAACGTACTCAAATATTATTTCCAGGCCAATAACTTTGACAGTGTCTAGTTTTTTCAAACAAGAAAGTGAAAGACTTCGCGACGAAGATCTTTACAAACTTTTAGTTGAATTGAAAAGGCCAGGCTCAAATCTTAAAAGACTAAAGTGTTTGCCTGGTATTTTAAAATTAGACTTAAGTCCTCGTCCTGAGGATTTGCCCCGATGCTTGGATCCAGATTTACGAAGATTAATACCCTATCCGGATGAAAAGAGTCGTCCTGTTAAAGAACTCCTGGAGTTTCCAAGTGAAATCGTTTCACCCGATCTAACTTATCGTAATCTACTTTATGTTTATCCAAAGGTATAATATCTTTTCTCACTTTTGTAGAATCATTCATGTCAATAAGCAATTTTTATTAATTAATTTGTTTCTGTCTTATCAGGAAGTTAATTTTAGCTCCAGAACTGGATCTGCTCGTAATATCGCTGTTCGGATCCAATTGATGGGCGGAGAACAAGAAGATGAGGCATTAACTGCAATTTTCGGTCGGTCTTCGTGCCCAGAAATGACTCACGAATATTTCACATCAGTTTCATATCATAATAAAAACCCCAATTTCTACGAT
This sequence comes from Torymus texanus, assembly GCA_036873485.1. Taxonomy (NCBI): domain Eukaryota; kingdom Metazoa; phylum Arthropoda; class Insecta; order Hymenoptera; family Torymidae; genus Torymus; species Torymus texanus. The sequence continues at coordinate 9,127 of JAYJLV010068115.1, forward strand.
GAAATAAAAATCAGATTGCCAGCAGACTTGAGTGCTAGGCATCATCTACTATTTACATTTTACCATATAAGTTGTCAGAAAAAAGCCGAACAACCGAACGTTGAAACTGCAGTAGCTTACACTGTAAGATTATAGTTAATACCAGCGTCATATAAATATATCTTTGATCTATTGATGAAAAACTCACTTACACTTGCAAATTTGTAGTGGTTGCCCCTGTTAAGAGATGGACACCTTCAATCAGGTGAATTCAGCTTACCAGCCATGCTGGATCCACCGCCACCTAATTACTCTTACATCGCTCCAGACGTTCTCCTACCCGGTACCCGCTGGGTCGACGCGCACAGAGGCGTTTTCACAATCATCCTCGAACCTCTGTCCAGCATACACCCCCAAGATAAATACATTGACAGGTACGCAAAAAAACATACATTATAATTCAATAAATTTTTCAATATTGAAACAACTTCCGGTCCCTCGCATTTTAGATTCCTATCGCTCTGCGGCGCTCTGGAACTGGGTCAAGTGCCGCCACGCATCGGCGAGGCGGGCATGGAATCTGAGCTTAAGTCTGCCCTCCTCGAGCTGGCTCGCTCATCTCATACGTCCCTCATTCGCTCTCTACCCCAGATATTTGATCAGCTGGTACTTCTGCTCGTTCGTCCACCAACTCTACCCTCACAGCCGCTCAATGTCGCAGCCATGGTGTTCGAGGCACTTGGCCTCCTCGTGCGGAACATCACGAATCTTCAGGACGGCCAGCTCGATGCACACGGGAGACATTCGCTGCTCACGACATATACCGCATATCAGTGTTATTTGCCGCAGATGGCACAGAGTTCAGGTGTCGCGCGAGCTCAAAGCAATCCTGACCTGCCAATTGAAGACCTGGAGATGGAGATTCATTCGAGAGGACTAGATCGCACCGCGTCGATGAGGCATGAGTCGATGCATGCGAATAACCAATGGTATATTTATCGATAAACGTAAAAATGAAATTTCCAATTGTAGGAAACGTAAATATATTTAACTATTTTTTTGTTTCTTATAGTATTCCGTCGACGAGAAGGCTCCTACACGAAGAATTAGCTCTGCACTGGGTTGTATCGACCGGTCAGGCTCGTGAGCTGGCTATCACGCATTCTTGGTTCTTCTTAGAACTCATAGTCCGCTCGATGGTCGTCACTCTGGCTGAATTCGGTTTACTCGAGACTTCGCGCAAAACTCGCTTCTCGCCGCAATTCAGTGACGACGTGTCCACCCTAATCGCTGCCCTTACAACTGAGATCATCTCTCGCTGTGGCAAGGACAATCGAGTAGCTTCGAATCTCACCTCCAGCCTCGGGAACTTCCTCTCCGATCTGCTGTCAGTGATGGATCGCGGCTTCGTGCTATCTCTCCTCAGAGCCAGCTGTTGCTCTCTAGCCGATGCTTCGATGCATGTAAGTTTATTGTTCTTTCTTCTTCTCCGTAAAAAATCCAACATTATTCGCACCTCTCCTTAATGTTTATATATTTCCCCGTATAGGTACCTGACTCGGCCGCTCTCTTCGCCCTTAAACTGGACCTCGTTCGCACGGTCTGTTCAAACGAGCACTACGTCGCCCTGAATCTGCCCTTCGGTACGGGCTACACCTCGGGCTCGGCGCCAGCATCTCCCAGCCCGTCTACCGGCAGCTCCGGCAGCCTCATCTCCACCCTCGTCCCAGGCGACCGCACGAGATTCTCCGAGCTCAGCCAGGAATTTCGTCAGCAACACTTCCTCGTCGGCCTCGTACTACTGGATCTTTCCAACACGCTTGAGATACCAAACCCGATGCTGCAGAACAAGGCGATAGGCACGATACGCTACCTCATGAGCTGCCATGATGTGGACCCGCGCTACACGGACTCGTCCTTCAAAGCGCGCGTCGCCGCTTTGTACCTACCGCTGCTGAACATTTTGATGGACGCGTTGCCGCAGCTCTACCACTGGGACTCCAAGGAGAAGAGTGTGTACACCGACGAGACGGGCTCTATCACGCAATCCGTGGCGCTGGCCATTGCCGGTGGAGGCTCGGCCGAGATGGCCGGCACGCAGTGCCGAGTTTCGCTCAGCTCCGAGCCCACGAGGCATCTGCTCATGTGTGTGCTGTGGATGATGAAGTCGCTGGAGAAGGCCGCATTGGTACAGTGGATAGCGGAGTTGAGCACACGCCGGGTGCTGAGCATCTTACAGCTGTTGAACATCGCGACGGCGGCGTTCGAGTACAAGGGCAAAAAAGCCCTGAAGAGGCTGCCCTCGCAAGCCACTGTAACGAGCGACATTAGGTCGAGGCTGGAAGATGTTATTTTGGGACAGGGAAGTGCGAGAAACGACATGATGATGAGGCGAAAGGAAAGGGCCAGTGGGGACAAGCTGAGATGGAGGAAAGAGCAGATGGCTTATCGGTACGCTCGCTGATTCAATTCGGGTTAGTCTTTATCTAACGAGTGTTAACTTTTTTATCTGTGTAGGGTTACTGAACAACCGGAAGGCAGAATGGTAGAGCAAGATGCTCATATCGAGGGAGCGTTAGCAGCGGAGGCTTCGCTTATCGTGTTAGATACTTTAGAAACTATTGTTCAAGCTGACGGCGGAGGAGGTAAACGAAAATTCCAATCTCTTCGTACGTACAATAAATAAGGAGACTGTTTATTTTGTACATTTTAATTATTTCTTTGCAGGTGTGGTTGTCGGTGGAGTTTTGAAAGTATTACTACGTGCATTAGCGAGAAACCAAAGTACCTTAGTATTGCAACACATGTTCAATACTCAACGAGCCCTAGTCTTTAAATACCATAGTGCTCTCTTTGACGAGGAGGAAAGCGAGAGATGCGGCGATCTGTGCTTAACCTTACTGACTAGATGTAGTTCGCCATTGAGCGCGGTTCGCAGCCACGCTGCGGCCAGTTTGTATTTGTTGATGCGACAGAACTTCGAGATAGGAAATGTAATTGAAAGCTTATTCAATATTATGAATTATACGTTTATTAATGGAATATACATTGAGATGCATTTTATATCTTTCTGCAGAATTTCGCAAGAGTTAAAATGCAGGTGACGACTTCACTCTCTGCGCTAGTCGGCCGCGGGAGAGCTCCCAGCGAGGGGGCACTTCGCAGAGCCCTCAAGACTGTTTTAGTTTACGCAGAGAAGGACACCGAGCTTGCTGACACAAGTTTTCCGGAGCAAGTCAAGGATTTGTTGTTCAATCTTCATATGATACTCTCGGATACTGTAAAGATGAAGGAGTTCCAGGAAGACCCAGAAATGCTGTTGGATTTGATGTATAGGTAAGTGTACTATTGTGCCATCTAAGAAAGAATGATATTCAGCAGAGCTTAATTATTTTTTCTTCAATAGAATTGCCAAAGGTTATCAAGGCTCGCCAGACCTCAGACTGACCTGGCTGGCGAACATGGCGCAGCAACACATGGAGCGTAAAAATCACACGGAGGCAGCGATGTGTCTTGTGCACAGTGCCGCATTGGTCGCTGAGTACCTCCACCTGCTGGAGCCGGGTGGTGGTGGACGGCCCGTCGGCGCTGTAGCACTGAGTCGTATCACTCCGAATGCTCTCGAAGAAAGCGCCGTTGGTGATGATGTCCTCGCTAGACGAGAGGAAGGTTTGTGTCTGGGACCAGACTTCTCGGAGAGCGGCTTGGCTGGCCTCCTCGAGCACGCCGCGAGCTCGTTTCACGCTGCTGGCATGTACGAAGCAATTCCTGACGTTTACAGGGTGTTGTTGCCTATAGCGGAGACGGCACATGATTATAAGAAATTGGCTAATATTCATGGGTACGTTGTATAAGTTTTTGAAAAAGTAGATTTTAATGGATGTATTCACATCGTTATGAAATTTTTTTAACAGGAAACTACACGAGGCTTATACTAGAATCGAACAATTGTCTGGTAAACGAGTTTTTGGGACTTACTTTAGGGTGGGATTCTACGGTGCGAGATTCGGTGATCTCAATGCAGAGGAATTTATTTATAAGGAACCAACATTGACAAAATTGCCAGAAATATTTTCCAGGCTCGAAAACTTTTACGCTGAGAGGTTCAGTGCAGAAAATGTAGTTATTATCAAAGATTCTAATCCAGTCGATCCGAGTAAGCTTGAAGCAGACAAAGCATACGTCCAAATCACGTATGTCGAGCCTTATTTCGAATCGCATGAATTAAGACACCGTCCGACTGTGTTTCACAGGAATTTCAATATAAGTAAGTATTGTGGAGTGTATTGAGAAACGTGTCTTGTACGTGTTGTATTGATTCATTAAAATTTTTTAAACACGTTTCTAGGACGATTTTTATACGCAACACCATTCACGCCTGGAGGCAAAGCTCACGGGGAATTACGCGAACAATGTAAGCGAAAGACGATATTAACGGTGGCGACACATTTTCCATATCTGAAAACGAGGATTCGAGTGGTGGCAAGAAAGCAGATAGTACTTAGTCCCATTGAAGTGGCTATTGAAGATATTCAAAAGAAAACTGCCGAGGTATAAGAGAAATCCGTTAAAATATAAGTTATTAGGTTATTAAAAAATTAATAATTAAATTGAAATTATTTTGCAGCTGGCTGCAGCTACAGTTCAGGAACCGCCTGACGCTAAGATGCTACAAATGGTGCTACAAGGTTGTATAGGAACTACCGTGAATCAAGGGCCAGCAGAAGTTGCTAACGTCTTCTTATCTGGACTAAGAGAACAGAATGCGCAGCCTTCTAAGCTACAACACAAGCTACGCCTTTGCTTTAAAGACTTTTCTAAAAAATGCTTAGACGCACTTCGCAAAAATAAGAATCTCATTGGACCGGATCAGCGAGACTATCAACGGGAATTGGAGAGGAATTATCAGAGGCTGACTGAAAGATTAGGACCTTTGATATCGTATACGTAAGATGAAACCATTTTTGATAGTTTAAATAAAAATAGAATTTTTGTTAAGATATACATTATTTCTAGTGGGCCACCAGCGGCAAGTCAAGGGGCGTCAGCGGCGGCAGCAGCTAAATCGACGTCGCCTAACTGGTAAAGAAGAAAGTAATCCTATGATAGGTGTATGCCAAAGAGCAATTTTTAGCTAGCAATGCAATATTGCGAATTGCGATTCCGTTACTTCTGTCACAAATTAAGTATTAGTTATTTTTATATAAGCATCTGTAACGTGCCGTACTCAACGCGCTTATTATGTAATTTAACGATTGGTGTATGTATGTCTGTGATTTCTATCGAATAGACGTAGCTTTATGATTTCTTTTTTACATCCACAATGTTGGACAATCTTACAAAAACATGACATAATATAAACGACTTTTATAATGAAAAGTATTAATAAATTTATAAAAAAATTTCCACTAAATGTCGTTTATAAATTTTTTACATCCCATGTCCTGCTGTTGTCCATTTAATAAGGGGGGTCACAAGTTGATCTTGTTGAGGCGGGGTTCGTACAAAGCCGGCGGACGAAGAGCTTGTGGAACTTGAGTGGACGACGCTGACCCCTCTGCGGACAAAGTGTTGACAAAGTAGTATCTCATGGCAGCTATGAACTTTATCATATATAGTATATGTACTGGATTTAAACGATTTGCGCTATGACATTCAATTCAATTTCATATTTATTGATATTCTTTTTTCAAATAATTTTTAACTATAGGATGTTGTTGCTTTTCTCTTGGAAAATAGAACTTCGAAAAAGCAAAATTTAGATGTAATGAAAACTAAAACTAAATTTAGGATGCACAATATAGGTGTAATAAACGTTTATAATGTACAGTTTTTGTTAAAGTGTTTACGAGTTCAAGGTTTAAATAACTATTTTTATTTAAGTGAATAAATGTCATTCGTTTGAGCGCCGCAGCTGCCACGGTGCGTAACTACAGGAGGTAGTTTTCGTGACCGTACGCCACGAGCACGAAGAGTTAGTTACTCTTCGGGGCCGTATATAGAGAAAGAGAGCGAAAGAGTGAGAGAGAAGGTAATAGGTTAATAGATAACAGAAATAAGAACGAAAGCTCGAGTGAGTCAGATAGCGAAAGTCTTAGACGTCCGCGAAAAGGTTTGTATAATTCGAAACGTTATTTAATTGCATCTACGCCTCATCGAAAAGAGACACAGACCTCGCGTTCGTTTATTCCAACCGATCAAAATTTTGACCCGTCATCGAGAATCGTAGACGCAATTGAGCAGACTTTAAATGCTGTGAAAGACGCGTCGTCTACTAACAGCAATTCACGACTTGTAAACCGTTTAACCTCAGCTAAGACTTTACCTACCTTTTCCGGCGATCCATTACAGTGGATGCAATTCAAACAAACGTATGAGCTTTCGTCAGATCTAGGTGAATATAGTGCAAGGGAAAATGTATTACGATTGTTTGCAGCGTTAAAAGGCGAAGCACACTCAGCAGTGGAAAATCTTCTCGCTACAGGAGTAAACGACGTAGATTCTATTATCAAAACGTTAGAGTTACGTTTCGGTAATAAAAATGCGATTGTAGAGAAGCTAGTCGCTGGCGTAAGAAAATTACCTAACCTCCTAAAGGGCCGGAAAGCCGATATATCGGCTCAAAAACATAATGCTAGGATACCTCTTTATCCTTAAGTAAATTGATGCGCTAAGTTCGTATCTGAAGTTGGTTTGACCTTATCACTTCAGAGTCAAGGTCAATGAAGGTCATTTGAAGGTCAAACCTAGCAATATGGTTTGAATCATTGCAAAAGATATATCTTTATGTTTTTGGAGTCACTGAATTCGGGTTTTACGTCATTTTGACCTCAAATAAAAAGAGAGATGAAGATTTCTCCAAGGTCAGGTTGAGAATATACCCAGGGAAATATTTAAAATTGGTTTTTATGTTTTTGAGAACGCTTGACACCGAATTTTCTCATTCAACCAATCGCATTTCTGTCAATATCATTATTCAGATAAATTTCTGAATCTATTCTCGTGAAAGTAGTTTGCCAGTAAAATTACAGAAATACTTTTTGC